>JACBKR010000142.1:0-90398 GCA_014218235.1 Colocasia esculenta | reverse complement strand
TCTTAAAACATTTAATCACTTAAAGCATACATGTTTTATGAGATATTAAGTCCTACTGAGTATTATCGCTCATCCTGTGCAATTGTGATATGTCTTCAGGTGAATATCATGATGATGAGGACCACGCTCGAGAGGATGGAGATGAGCAAAATCAAGAGTGACCCTAGTGTCGCCCAGTTCTGTTAGAGTTTAGTTAGTGTAGTTAGTTGTTTTTATTTAAGTGCATGGACGTTCTCTGGGCCCATAGTTAAGGCTCTGAACTAGTGAATGTAACAGACACTGTGGAAGAACTAAGAAATATAGTTGGTTTTATGTTATTTAAAACTGTGTAGTGATTTGGTGTTTATATCGCTCTATACTTGCATTATAATAACTGTCCACATCTTGATATTCCGTGTCGGGGGTGACAATTGATCTCAATTCACTAATATCAACAACATCCATTAATCAAAACCAATACATTGGGTCCACCATGCATGATATTTAACTTGCTGAAAATAAAGACTCTACTAAACTCTAAAATAACTAAATAATTAAGGCGCTCTTCACTTTTGCCTGTGCCCATCACTGTGCACATCCTCATTAAATTTACTTGAAAAATATAAGTAGAGCATAAAGCTCAGCAGGATTATATCCCTTGTCCAAACAAGCTTTAAGTGATTAACATGTTAACAAGCTGAATATTCTAACATAATGAAAGCAATTTAATCAAGTGCTGATAACCAGTATCAAGATGACAAGAGAATATGAACGAGTAATGACACATCAAGTAAAAGAGAGATAGTATTAAGAGTTCAAGTGCAAGTCGAACAATAATATATAGCAAGAGTAATGAAGTAGAATTTGCTATAACACGACATATAATCCACAAGGGTACGTAATAAGTACCAATCAAGTAAATAACATGTGAAGTAATTATTTACGAGTTGAATGTCATAGATTAATGAAGAGCGGAAGTACTTTGGTGCAATGCCACACTGTGTCATTCAACTCCCTCAAGCACAAGTACTTTTGGATGCTCCTCTCAAGACCAGATTGGGTCCTATATGCACAATCATTGTGCTTATAACATAATATCTCATGTACTATTAGACAATCTTATTTAATGGAAAAGTAAGTTCCAACAAATAATTAAGAGTTTTCAATAAGAAAATCAAGGATAACATAGTGTAAGAATTGCAAAAATAGCTCTAGGTGAGCTCAGAAAAAGAAAAAGATTTAATTAAGAATAAGCAGTGAAAGAGTAAGAAGTAGCACAATTGTTTTATTAGTGAAATAAGGGATGGTCGAACATTGTTTAAGTATAAGTCGATCGGTGGATGATACAAAACTAGCAAAAACAAGCGGTCGACCAAATAGTCTATTTTAGCCAACGATGTGAAATTGTCACTGAATAGTCTATTTGAGTTGAGTGATGGGTCACAGAAATATTGCAGTATTAGAAAGATGGACTGGTCAACCAACAACCCAATTCTGGTGGACCGATACAAGGATGGTCGACCTAAGGTAATTTATTGTCGATTAGTAGTTTTTTTATTTTGATAGGTTTGAAAATCAATATAAGAGAGTCGATTCTTAATTAACATAGAGTCAATTTTATATGAGAGTCAATTTTAGAATATAGGGAGTCATTCTTTAGGATTCGATTTTTGCTATTGGGAATCGATTTTTTTAAGTCAGTGATGATGATCAGTCCATCCCCATATAATATAATTAATATATATATTTTGGTGATCACAAAAACCTTTTGACATGTTTATATGAAGCTCAGTTACAGAAATAAATTGGAAATAATCAAGCACTATGTAAGTAATCTTCCCTGTATTATTGAAAGTTCAGAGCTATTTTTCTAAGTCCATATCGATTTCTATCAAAGCATAACGATGTCATAAGTTACGACATAACACAACGATTTCATAAGTACCTTATCGATTTCGGATTTATAACAATTTCATTCCGTAACGATTCGAAAAGTTACCGCAACGATTTGTTCCGCAATAATCGTTAAGTGATTGCAACAATTTTGTCTCATAACGAATTCAATAAGTGAGCATAACGATTTGTTCTCAAACGATTCAATAAGTGAGCATAACGATTTCGTCTCACAACGATTCGATAAGTGAGCATAACGATTTCGTCTCACAACGATTCGATAAGTGAGCATAACGATTTCGTCTCACAACGATTTGTTAAGTAAGCATCACGATTGGGTTCGTGCAACGATTTGATAAGTAAGAACAACGATTTTCTTCACATCGATTTGGTCATTAGAACAATTCGATAAGTTTCACATCGATTTGGTAAGACAGAACGATTCGATAAGTTACATAACGGACTGGTCATTATATCGACTCGATAAGTCACAACAACGACTTGGTCTGTGTAATGATTCGATAAAGCCAAACAACGATTGATCACTGTATCAAACTTACAAGTTGAAACAACGATTTGTTTAAACAACGATTTAGTTATTCACATCGATTTGCCTGTGCACAACGATTTGTTTACTATTAAACAACATCGCAACGATTTGGTTATAACGATTCACTTATAACGACTTGCTTATACTCTCATAACGATTTGTCTCTTACACGACTTGGTTATGACAGTACAACGATTTGTTCATATCAATCTGTTTATGAATGAATAACAATTTTACATAAAACAACGACTTATTCACATAATGATTTCATAAGTCGTACCTCATAACGATTTGTGTATCACATCGATTTGATATTCAAATATGTTGAAAGTGAAAGTCTTCTCACGTGCTCATGCATTTAATGTATCTGTACATCTTACTGGACGTTAATATCTAGATATCTTCCATTCCTAGCTTCTATAGAAAACACCTTTTTAGATAGCAGAAAAAGTATTCCATTCTGGTGTATATTCCTACTGCTGGTTTCTAACGATGACTGACAAGTCTAGAGACAGTCTAGCTGTCCATGGTTTGGTATTTATTGCAGATCCTTAACATCACCATTCTCTACAACGTTGGACAACAAGAAGCTGCAGAATATCTGGAAGAATCTTTCCTTGCGTGCATGGATCAGAAAACATTAAATGACTGCAAACACACCTATCGTACATGTCAACAATGCAGTCTAACGAGCATCCAACGCAGAGACAACGGATACTTCAACGACTACATTTTTCAAGAAGACTATAAATAGAAGACTGGTGCCTACGTGAAGATCATCTCTTGAGAATTTAAATCCGCAAGCACCATAGAAGAGCTCAAGTCTCACTCCATTGTTTGATGTAGCTCTTAGCTCTCTGAATTCATAGCTTAGCCTTTGAGAGCGTTTGTGTACTGAGAGATTTCGTCTTTATAGATCTTTCTCTCTCAGTCCTTGCTTCAGATCAAGTATTGTTCTATTAGATTGATCTAGGGGCATCTATCTATTTCTCATCCTTGTTGAGAAGTTTCTCTTAGGTGTGAAGAGAAGACCTGTTGGTAACAGGTGGCTTTTTCCCTTCGTGTTGAAGGAAGATCTGTGTGATCAGGGTGTTGTTTTCCTCTTCAAGTGTGAAGAGAAGACCAGCTGTTGCTGGGTGTGTAAGTATCCTTAAGGGAGACGGTACCCTTGGGTAGTGGAATCCTGAGGGTTGCTCAGGACTGAACGTAGGACTCCTGTGGAGAGGAGATCCGAACCATGATAAAAATTCTTGTGCAGTGTGTTGCTTCTTCTGTGTATTTGTAAATTTCTTTACTACTGTCACTAACAGTAAACTTATTGTTTTTTGTGTGAAGTTTTTGTTGACAGGTTTAGATAATCAACAATTAAAATTCTCATCACCCCCTCTAGACTTGCTAGCTGGGCAACAAGCTAGTGGTATCAAAGTCTGACTCTTTGACAAAGAAGATCCAACGATCTGAAGAGAAAAGATCAAATGGGCAGGCATTTCAAGGTCATTTCGAGGGTCAGTCCGTTAACAGACCACCATTGTTTGATGGTGAAGATTATGTCTATTGAAAACAAGAATGAATTCTTCCTTCAAGAGAGCTCGACTATCAAATTGGTCTATTGTAGAAGAAGGATGAGCGTATGGAGGGGAGGGGGAGTGGTCCCCCATTTTCCCCGCACCATGTGTGCAGGGGCTAGAAAGGGGCATGCTAGCCCTTTTTCGGAAGGAAACCCCCCTCTCCTTTCCCTTTTCTCCCCTCCCGCAAGCCACCAGCCTCGCTCTCTCTCGCCCCCTCTGTTCTCTGTTCTCTCTCTTGGTCTCTCTCTCTCTCTCTTGTGCGTTGCCGCCGGCGACCTTGGAGGAACCCCGTCGCCGGAGTGCGCCGTAGGGAGGAGGCCTCCACCGCCGTGCTGCCTGGAGGAGGAGCCGCCGCGACGTCACCGTCGCCGCCGCCTGTGGAGTCACCGCCGCCGCTGCTTGGGATCGTCGCCGGCGGATCCTATCGCCGAGGTAGGGACCCCCTCCACCCTCTCGGGCGTCGGCGGAGCTTCCCCCCCCCCCCCTCTGCTGTGCGCCGCCTTGGCCCCCCCTCTCTCCCTGCTCCCGTCTCTCTCTCCCTTTCTCTCTCTCTGCGTGTGGCCTCCGGGCCGGTGCTTTCCGGCGAAGGGAGGGCCGCCGGGCTGCTGTGCCCGCCTTGGGCCCCCCTCTCTCCCTGCTCTCATATCTCTATATCCCTTTCTCTCTCTCTGCGTGTGGCCTCTGGGCGGGTGCTTTCCGGCGAAGGGAGGGCCGCGGCGGCCGCCGCGCCGCCGGCGACCCCCCCCTCCCGCCGGCGCCGGTGGCCCCGTCCCCCCCCCCCTTCTCCTTCCCCCCCTCGCCTCCCTCTGTCGCAGGGGAGTTCGGGAGGAAAAAAGGTGGGCGCAACGCGCCCAGATCCGCCTGGGATCTGGGCGGCGCGTTGCGCCCAGCGCCCAGCCACCCCGGCGCAGTGCGCCGGGGGCTGGCTTGCGGCCCCTGCGGCACATTGTGCCGGCAGCCCCTTTGGTGGGCCTTGTGAGCTCCGTTTCGCGCGATTTTTACGCCATTTTCGCGGCGTTTCCGTGTGTCGATGCTCCAGTTGTGCTTGTGGGCCTGCTCGGGGTTAGTGCCATTTCTCGAACCACGTGGTGGTCGTGCCCACCCGGGTCGGCTCTGACCGGACCGGTAGTGCTTGTTGACCGGTCAACCGGGACAGTCGTGCAGTGTTTCGGCACCGTCGGGGGTGTTCCGAGGGTTTGACCGACTGTCTCGGGTAGTAATATATTTATATTGATCGTCATACCGCGTTACTCGATTTCTGGGCCTGCCCGAGTCGGCTCCGACTGGGCCGTTGAGGGCCGTTGACCGTTTGACCGAACAGTCGTGTTGGGCTTTCCGGCACCGTGGGGTGAGTTCCGAGGGCCGACCGACTGTCGGGTGGTAATTTTAGCTTTCGTGGTTGACTGTCAATCAGGTACTTTAGCGAATCCGTTTCCGCATCGAGTTTCTATTCCGTACTCGTGACGCTTGTGCTGACTCCCTAGCACTGCGCCTTACTAGTCTTCGCCCGGTGCTGTGGCACTTGAGGGCTTGTCCCAGCGCACGGTGCGCGTTTGGGTTGTTACCGTTCCCCGGGACCCCCATCCTCGTGGGCCCATTGAGGGTGGTCTCCGAGCCACGAGGCGTCCGTCGAGCGGTTCTCCGGACGAAGGGGAAAAACGGTGTTGGACAGCAGCGTTGAGTCGTTTGTGAGCTCACATAGTTGGTCCGGGTCCCGCAGAGTTTGGAGTGTCGCGGTGCGGGCCAGCTAGTCCGTTCTCACTGCCTCGCCTTACACGGTTCCGGAGCCGTGTCGGGAGGACAGGCGTGGGACCGTAGTTCGGCAGACTACGGCTTGTGGTTGTGTGTGTCACGCGTCTCACTCCGACGGGAGGGGAGACCTGGACTCGTGGCGAGTGGTAAGACGCCGGGGGCGCAACTGACCACTGACTAGTAGAGGCTGGGTTGTGGCTAGTGTGTGTTGTCCAGACGAGGGTTTTACCGTCTGCTTGTGCAGTTTTATGGCGTGCTCGGAGCACGTTTACTGAGGTTGAGTCTGTGTGTTGTTGTTCCGTGTGGCGATACTTGTGGACCTATGTACTTTCCGTTATTTATTTCAGTACTTGCTCAGTTGGGTTATTTCTTTATTATATCTCCAGCTTAGTTAGTAGTCTTGCTGCTGAGTTACCACCGTCTTCCGCTTGTGTAGCTAGCTTGTTTCCTTTAGTAGCATGTTCTTCCTGCCTAGTGTAGTAGTGTTGTTCTTGTTTCCGCTGTCGAACCGGTGAGGGGTTGGGTCCCTATGGGCTTCGTCGCGAAGCTCATTCCCCCCTTACTTCCTTCCAGGTTTGTGCTCGAGGGAGCCGGTGCTCGTGTTCGTTCTGTCTGCGTCGTGCCGCTTGTGGTCAGCAGCGTTAGCAATGGTTAGTATTTTTCTTTTTGCACTTGAATATTTATCTGGGACTTTGTGTGTATTATTTTATTCCGCTGTTGTTTTTCTTTATAATTAGCTATTGTAACCTGTTGTATATCTCACTGGACATATTTCTAACCCTTCTGGTCTTCGGATCCGTGGGTGGCGGTCCAAGGGTCGGGTACTCGGAGGGTTCCGGGTATCGAATTCTTGGGTCGTTACAGTTGGTATCAGAGCAAATGTCTTCTGAGATTTACAATGGGTTAATGGCTATGGCTATCCCAGAAAATAGTTCAAGTGCGTTGCTGGCACGTCGTGGTGTGTTAGTGTTAGGCTTGTGTCTTGATCATGTTTTGCAGGTAGGTTGTGGTTCAACAAGATTCTAGTGGGAGTCGTAGAAGGGTTGCTGTCGTTGCAGTGTTGCGTGCATGGTGCGTGATCGCTAGTTGGTTCGTGCCGTTGGTGCTGTTGATGATGGAGTTGCTGGTGGAGGTCTCCTTGTGAGGAGGATTGTTGCAAACAGGTCCGGTGCGGTGCTCTTGGTCATCGTTGGCTGCGCTTTCGGCTGCATGTGTTCTGTGGTGGCTGAGAGAGTCTGTTTGTGGTGTGGCTTCCACTGGTGCAGATTTGTTGTCTGCGGGTCCAGTAGAAGGTGCCCTTATTTTTCCTGCTTGTGTTTGCTCTTGGCTTTGTGTGCTTTGGTTGCTTGGGCATGTTGCCTCACCTGTTAGGTGAGTTGTGGGTGCCCTGTGCTCCGCTAGGTGGCATTGTTGCTCAGATTAGCAATTGTTCTGTGTGTGCTTGTAGTGTCGTTGTTATGTGTTGTGTCGCTTGTTGTGTTTGCTGGTGGCCCTGTGCTAATTGGTTGTGGGTTGGTGAGGTTCCCAGAACTATTTGTGTTGTCTTGGTGAGGGTTTCTCAGGACTGTTCTGCTTGTTCTAGTTGTTGTCGTGCTATCTCATGGTTGAGGTGTGCTATGGTTGATTGCGTTCTGGTGAGTTCTCCCAGAACGATGTCTTGGTTGTTCTGGTGGAGGCTTCTCTCAGGACTGTCTGTGTTGTGCTTGCGCTGCAGTTGTGTTTTCTTGAAGGTCTATGTGGGATTGGTTTTAGGCTGTTTGTTCTAGTGGAGTTCTCCTTGGACGACTCTCTGTATTCTTGGTGGAGGTCCTTTCCATGGTTGCTCAGTGGTTGATTTGGTTGTTGTTGCTCTCTCTCTGTGGAGATGAGCTGTCTTTGCTGCAAGTTGGGACTGTCTGTGTTACAGTCTACTGGGCATTGTCGGTCAAGGAGTGGTGCCTTTGACGGTGTGGCTGCTGTGTTGGCCAGTTACCTACTGTTGTTTCCAATTTCTTGGCTGCGTTGGTGGTGCGTTGGTGGGACTGTGTGGTCCCCGTGGCTCATATGGTTTTGCTTCGTTTTCCTGTGCCCAACTTTCTCTCGCAGTTGGTGATGTGGTGTGTGCCGTGGCCATGTGGGTGGCGGTACTTCTTGTGGAGGTGCTGGTTTTGTGTTTCGATCCCCTTTCTTGCATGTAAGAGAGGCCTATTGTGCATTTTCATCCTCTATTTGTGGGTTGCTCGGGGTGGTGGTGCTCCGCTTTTGTGCCTTGGTACTGTGGTGCGTGCTTTGTGGCCTTCTTGGTGAGGCTTTTTACTCGAGTTGTCTTATGGTTGAGCGGGTTGCTCCCCTTGTGTTATCGTTTCCGTTTGCGCTGTAGGTTGGTGAACCTACTGGTCTTCTGTGTTTTGTTGTGAGGGCTTGTGTGTTGCCTGAATGGTCGATGGGGACAGTGTGTTTCCACTTGATCAGCTCTGGTTGCCCCGATTCTCTCGCCTAGCTTGCTCGTGTTGGGGTTATGTTCCATATGCTCTGCTTTGTGCTCTTTCTGCTCTTGGAGGCTTTTGTCTCCTCTCAGTGTGTGGCCCTCACTACTTGTTGTGGTAGGGCCGATGCCTTGTGTGTGCGCTCTAAAGAGCCAGCATGTTTGTTGTGCTCTTCGAAGCTCGTGGACCTTCCATGTGTTTTCTCTTCTTGGTGGGTCTCTGGTAGGAAGTCCCTTTGGTGGCCCCGTGTCGTTTTGGGGCTGTTGGTGCGACCATGTGCAACACCTGGTGGTTCTGGTGCTGTGGTTGCACGTGTGCTTGTGCCCGGTGTGCTGACCTTGAGTTTGTGCTTGTTTTGCGATTTGTGAGGTGCCAAGGCGTTGAGTTGTTCCGCCCTGGGACGAGTGTGGGGGCCTGTCCCTTGTGGTCGTACCTTACCACAGTGGGTGGCTACCTCGTAGTTTTGTAGCCCTGGTGGTGATGCACCTAATATTGGGGTGGCCCGCGTCTGGGTACCCTCCCTGTGCGTGTTGGGTTTTGATTGTGTTGGTTGAGTTCTATGGGTTAGCGTGCTGCTCTCGGCTCTTGCGGTTGCCTAGTTTTCTATTGGTTGAGTGGTTTCTGCGGTTGGTTTTGGCACCCACTCTTGGCGTTGCACATTTCATGGTGGATGCATTGCCACCATGTGTGTTCGTTCGTGTGCCAGGTGGTGAGTCGGAAGCGATGGCGGGACTCCTGTCTATGTTGTGGTGGCAGGAGGGGGCTTACTGGTGCTTGACTGGTGGAGTCGCTGACGTCTTGGGTGCTTGGTCTGACCAAACCTTAGACACCTTTTCGACCTTTGTCGTTGTGTGGTTGTGCTTGTGGAGCGTGTTCTGCTTTTAACCGTGACCCACATTCGTTGGTGTCCTGTCAGACCACGAGGAAGGTCTGGGTGAGACGAGTGGGGGTGGAGCGTCCAGTGAGGGGTTCTCCAGTCTCTGTTCCTCTTAGACCTGTTCTTCCATTGGCGTGGCCGAGTACAGCTCGCATCTTTTGGTTCTTTTTTCGAGGACATTCATTTGGGGCGTTTGCTTACTAGCTGCGTGAGGCCATTCCTCTGAGCCATGTGGATTGACTTGTAGGTCTTCTTCTGAGTTGTCACAGTCACTGTGGTTCTGTCAGGTTCTGCTGGTGGTAGAGTGGGTTGCTGACCGGATTGGTTTTAGTGGCAGGGTTTGTTGGTGACTCCAGCCACATGGTTTTCGGCTAATGGTTCCGTTCGTCTTCGGTTGGTTGGTGTGTGCCACGCTTGTGGAGTTTCAGCATCCGATTGAGTGCTCCACCCCTGTCTGGGGTGTGCTGTGTGGGCTGTCGGTTGCCTGGTGAGCATCCACGCGTGGCTGTGTCGCTGTTGTGGCCACGGGAAGTCGTGTGAGACTTAGTGGCCTTTTCGGTGCTGGCTGTTTCTTGTCGTGTTCTTTTCCTCGAGTTTGTCGGATCAATTCGAGTGAGTTGTCCCTGCCCTTGCTTTACTTCGTACTTCGGCTTTGTTTTTATAATTTCGAGGGGAAATTGTTTTTAAGAGGGGTAGGATGTGAGGTCTTGGAGGGGAGGGGAGTGGTCCCCTCCTTTTCCCCCCTGCACCATGTGTGCAGGGGGTCTGAAAGGGGCCTGCTAGCCCTTTTTTCGGAAGGAAACCCCCCCTCTCCTTCCCTTCTTCTTCCCCCTCCCGCAAGCCACCAGCTCGCTCTCTCTCGCCCCCTCTGTTCTCTGTTCTCTCTCTTGGTCTCTCTCTCTCTCTCTGTGCGTTGCCGCCGGCGACCTTGGAGGAACCCCGTCGCCGGAGTGCGCCGTAGAGGAGGAGGCCTCCACCGCCGTGCTGCCTGGAGGAGGAGCCGCCGCGACGTCGCCGTCACCGCCGCCTGTGGAGTTCACGCCGCCGCTGCTTGGGGTCGTCGCCGGCGGATCCTATCGCCGAGGTAGGGACCCCCTCCACCCTCTCCGGCGTCGGCCGGAGCTTCCCCCCCCATATGCTGTGCGCCGCCTGGCCCCCCCCCCTCTCTCCCTGCTCCGTCTCTCTCTCTCTCTCTCTCCCTTTCTCTCTCTCTGCGTGTGGCCTCCGGGGCGGGTGCTTTAGGCGAAGGGAGGGCCGCCGGGCTGTGTGCGCCGCCTTGGGCCCCCCCCTCCTCCCCTGCTCTCGTCTCTCTCTCTCTCTCTCCCTTTCTCTCTCTCTACGTGTGGCCTCCGGGGCAGGGTGCTTTCTGGTGAAGGGAGGGCCGCCGGCGGCCGCCGCGCCGTCGGCGACCCCCCCCTCCCGCTGGCGCCAGCTGGCCCCCGTCCCCCCCATCTCCTTCCCCCCTCGCCTCCTCTGTCGCAGGGGAGTTCGGGAGGAAGAAGAAGGTGGGCGCAACGCGCCCAGATCCGCCTGGGATCTGGGCGGCGCGTTGCGCCCAGCGCCCAGCCACCCCGGCGCAGTGCGCCGGGGCGCTGACTTGCGGCCCCTGCGGCACATTGTGCCGGCAGCCCCTTTGGTGGGCCTTGTGAGCTCCGTTTCGCGCGATTTTCACCCTTTTCGCGGGGTTTCCTGTGTCGATGCTCCAGTTGTGCTTGTGGGCCTGCTCGGGGTTAGTGGCCATTTCTCGAACCACGTGGTGGTCGGGCCCACCCGGGTCGGCTCTGACCGGACCGGTAGTGCTTGTTGACGGTCAACCGGGGACAGTAGTGCAGTGTTTTGGCACCCGTCGGGGGTGTTTCGAGGGGTGACCGACTGTCTCGGGTAGTAATATATTATATTTGAGTCGTCATACCGCGTTCCTCGATTTTTGGTCCCGCACGAAGTCGACTCCGACTGGGCCGTTGAGGGCCGTTGACCGTTTGACCCGAACGTCGTGTTGGGGTTTCCGGCACCCGTGGGGGTGAGTTCGAGGGCCGACCGACTGTCTGGGTGGTAATTTTAGCTTTCGTGGTTGACTGTCAATCAGGTACTTTAGCGAATCCGTTTAGCATCGAGTTTCTGTTGTACTCGTGACGCTTGTGCTGACTCCTAGCACTGCGCCTTACTAGTTCGCCCGGTGCTGTGGCACTTGAGGGCTGTCCCAGCGCACGGTGCGCGTTGGGTGTTACCGTTCCCCGGGACCCCCATCTCGTGGGCCCGTTGAGGGTGGTCTCCGAGACACGAGTGCGCGTCGAGCGTTTCCGGACGAAGGGGAAAACGGTGTTGGACAGCGGCGTTGAGTCGTTTGTTGAGCTCACTTAGTTGGTTTGGGTCCCACGGAGTTGGGAGTGTCGCGGTGCGGGCCAGCTAGTCTGTTCTCTGCCTCGCCTTACACGGTTCCGGAGCCGTGTCGGGAGGACAGGCGTGGGACCGTAGTCTGGCCAGACTACGGCTTGTGGTTGTGTTTGTCCACGCGTCTCACTCCGACGGGAGGGGAGACCTGGAACTCGTGGTCGAGTGGTAAGACGCCGGTGGGCGCAGCTGACCACTGACTAGTAGAGGCTGGGTTGTGGCTAGTGTGTGTTGTCCAGACGAGGGTTTTACCGTCTGCTTGTGAAGTTTTATGCGTGCTCGGAGCACGTTACTGAGGTGAGTCTGTGTGTGTTGTTCCGTGTGGCGATACTTGTGGACTGTGTACTTTCCGTTTATTTATTTCAGTACTTGCTCAGTTGGTTATTTCTTTATTATATCTCCAGCTTAGTTAGTAGTCTTGCTGCTTGAGTTACCACCGTCTTCCGCTTGGTGTAGCTAGCTTGTTTCCTTTAGTAGCACTGTTCTTCCTGCCTAGTGTAGTAGTGTTGTTCTTGTTTCGCTGTCGAACGGTAGGGTTGGGTTCCCTACTGGGCTTCGTTCGCGAAGCTCATTCCCCCTTACTTCCTTCCAGGTTGTGCTCGAGGGAGCCGGTGCTCGTGTCGTTCTGTCTGCGTCGTGCCGCTTGTGGTCAGCAGCGTTAGCAATGGTAGTATTTCTTTTTGCACTTGAATTATTATCTGGGACTTTGTGTGTATTATTTTTATTCCGCTGTTGTTTTCTTTATATTATTTAGCTATTGTAACCTGTTGTATATCTCACTGGACATATTTCTAACCCTTCCGGGTCTTCGGATCCGTGGGTGGCGGTCCAAGGGTCGGGTACTCGGAGGGTTCGGGTATCGAATTCTTGGGTCGTTACAAAGGAGACCTTCTAGTCACGAACGAGAAAGACAATGGACAGAAGATGATAAGAAAAAGATTTCTCTCAACTGCAAGGCCAAAAGCATTTGAGTTTGTGCTCTTAGCAAGAAGGAGTTCAACTGTATATCAGCTTGTAAATCCGCAATGGAGATGTGGGAGAAGCTAAGGATCACCTATGAAGGTACTGATAAGACTCCATTTTGATTGAGACTCAATTCTTGTTGAGATCGATATGAATGAGATTCGATTCAACTAATGAGATCAATTCATAACTAATCGAGACTCAATTCTCACGAGACTTTGGGACTCGAATATTCTTTATCTTTTAGTGAGACTTGATTCTATGTCAGTAAGACTCGATTTTTGTCTTGTTCTGAGACTCGATTCTATGACTCATTTAAGACTCGATTTTTTTGTCCTTTTTTTCCCTAAGACTTGATTCTATACTCAGTTAAGACTGGAATTTTTGTCTTCTTCTAAGATTTGATTCTGAACCGATTGTTAACAAATTGAGACTCGATTTTTTAAGAATCAGGAAATTGATTTATTAACACTATGGGACTTGATTATTTTAATTTGAAACTCAATTATTAACCGTCTGGGACTTGATTATTAAAATATATAACTCAATTTTTAATAGTCCAATACTTTTTTCTAATAATCAGGAACTTGATTTATTGACAATATGGGATCTGATTATAATATTTTGGAACTCTTTAATTGACAAATCCGAGACTTATTCTTAGCTATTAATAGTAAGACAACTTCTGGAAGATTTTGGCTGAGATTAAGGTTCCATGAATCAATTTTTACTAATAATGAAGATTTTAGGAACGAAATTCAAGGAAGAGCAAAATTATGTATGAGAAACCACTACAAGAAAAGTTACATATGTCAACGACTTTATGTCAGCGGCTATCGACAACCGTTGATATATAACATATATGTCAACGGCTAAGTGAAACTGTTGACATATGAATAAATATGTCAACGGCTATGAAAAGCCGTTGACATATGTAGCATATGTCAACGGCTTTTGTGTAGCCGTTGACATAAATTTTATGGCAACAATTCTAAGAATAATGTTGGACATAAGTTAACATATGTCAACGGCTATCTTTGGCCGTTGACATATGCTATGTATGTCAACGACGTTTTATAGCCGTTGACATATGTTAATGAAAAAAAAGACTTTCCCGCGCCAACAATGGAAGATAATTTTAACATAAAATACATATGTCAACGCTCTATCTAGCCGTTGACATATATTGATAAAATAGTAAAAACTTTTCATTTTTGTCTCTCGTTTTTGTCTAACGGCTTTGAATAACTGTTACATATACTTATTGTCTGCGGTTGCATCAGCAGTTGACTAATACTTAAAAAAATAATCTTAAACCCCCTGCCCCCTCCTCTCCTCTCTCTCCCACCCCGCCGCCTCTTTTCTCTCCCCTCTCTCCTCTTCCCACCTGGCACTGCCCCTCCTTTCTCCCTCTACCAAAGCTGAGAAGGAGGCGGTGGCCTGGACTCTGGGAGATCTCCGTGAGCGGGTGTGCTGCATGGCGGAGACGGCGGCGGAGCTTGGCTGGACAGCCAAGGGGCCGGCATTGACGTCCTTCGCTTCGGCGTCGTCTTCTCCGATGCGGGCTCCGTTGCTGGCGTCGGCTGCGTGTGGGGAGGTCATCAAGCACGAGCGCCTCGTCGACGATCGCTTTTTCCTCATCTGCAAAGGCCAGGAGTGGTGATTCTGATTTTTCCTCCTCTTGCGATCTTCTTTCTTCTGCATCCAGCACCCTGTTTTAGAGTTCTGGCTCCTTTTTCAGGTTGCAGGTGGTCACCAGATTCTGGTCGGCAGAATCTGGTTTTCTCTGGTGTGCGTAGGTGCAGAGGGGTCCTCTTCTTGGTGCAGTTGCCCTTTGGGTGGATCACTGGATTGTCTTCCACTTGCAATTCCCTTGTTTTAGGCCTCAACGAGGTATTATCCTTGCCGCATGTAGGGCATCTTACCCATCCTCTCTTTGCCCTATTATGCTATGGTCATCGTGTTTCTACAAAACAGCAAAATTACTCCTGTTGTTTGATGACCATGGTACATCCACTTTGGAGGTTGCATTTTTTCCATGTTGAAGATGGTCCCTCTTGCTGCAATGGACATATCTCATACAGATGACCTTTGACAAGCTGACAGAGGCTAATTTTCATCTTCCGTCAGTTTCTGTGCACATATTCCTTGAAAGATATTTGGGACATCCTGGAGCAGATATGTATGTAGTGCCAAGACATTTTCCAAGTTGAATCTAGGGGTGACAACCTTTGGTCTTTTGGAAACAAAGTGGAAGGAGCTAGATTACTGCTTTGTTTACGAATGACATTGCACTGAAAATCAGATGCAGCATCTTGAACATGACCTTCTTAGGTTTAACTACAACCATGACTTTTGATAAATTAAGTGGTGGGAGAGGATTCATGTAATTGACCCTAAATAGATGGCAGCTCTGCTGATGATGATGACAACTTAGAGAGCAATACCTTGTTTATTTATTCAATTGGTTGTACACTCCATCTTCTCTCTCAAAAAGAAAAAAAGGCAACCTAGGGAGATATGAATAGCCCTACTTTCTCTATTTCTGTGTGATTTTGGCTTTTCTTTGTTTTTTTCTTTTTCTATATTGAGCTACTTTTGCTAGTCTGTCGTGGGACTTTTGCAAGTGTATTATTATATACATCCCTAATTTTACTTTAATGAATTGATGGTATTATCAATTTCAGAAACTAAAGCTATTTCGCTATCTGCAAAACTTTCACATTATGCTGTAGACTTCCGATTTAAAGTGACACTAAATTTTCTGTTCTCACTAATTGTCTCCTGATGGTTTCTATTTTTTTTGAAAGTGGGTAGTACCACTAGTATTAATGAGGAAAAAGAATTTTTTTAGTGGTGATTCAGATTTTCTGTTTGAGATAAAGAATTTTTTTAAGGTTCTACTTCCTTTTCATAAGAGCGGATGGAATGAGGCCCATTCACAATGCCTCTAATGAAGCTTAGCTGCACCGCAATGGAGAGAGTTCCACTAACCGGGTGAAAATTATCGACATTTGATGAAAAAGTTCCACCGGGATGGTAGTTTGGTGGTCTCCGGGTGATTCTCTAGGTGATAGTGATCTAACCCATGGAGTCCTCGGTATGTCATCCAACTGTTGTTCGTTTGCCTATGTAGATTGTTTGCTAGCTTTTAGTCATGCATCTCAAAGATTTCGAGAACTTGAAGCATCTTTAATTTGGGGATCTACAGTCTTTTCTAGTTCGGGACAATGTCTGCACAGTCTATAGCCACATCACCAGGGTTGTGGGTGGTTCTAATTATCTAAATGGGCGATTATCTGTATAGCATGTATGGGGGTGAAGGAACAATCAAAAGCATGCCATAATAGGCAGGAATATGTAAACAGCCCTTTGTTGTGTTGGCATTATCTTTTACCTTATGTCATGGAGGGATAATACATTTCCCAGTGTGCTCCTCTTTTCACTTAAACCACAACTTGCCATGGTTCCTCAATTTGATCATTGCATACTGTGTAAACTGGACTATCTTTGATAGTTATTATTACAATAGTTTTCTTCCTCTGGTTTTACCTTCCAGTAGTCCTAAGAAGTTTATTTTGTCAGTTCATTTGAGGTCAGGCGTTGCTGGAGCTCCAAGACACCGGCGCCAGGCTGAGGAGGGAGCGGGAGACGCTGAGGAACACCCTCAACTATTGTGTGCCTAGATGTTTCATATAGGCGGACGGGATGAACTATGTTCTTCAAATCCATAAGTTGATTTACTAAGCCTTGCTTCTTTAAATTTCTCTCTCCATGGGTAAAATTTGAGATAATTTGTTCCCTTTCTTCTTGTTATAGTTTTAGCTCCAGGGATCTCATAGTAAATCTAGAATCATCACCTTACCCAGTCTAGTTGTTTGTAGGAGCATAGATTTTTTTTGCTTGATGCAAAATTTACCACTTTCAGATAATTCAATTTTAGTTCATTGGCAGGATAGAATAAGTGTTTATGGGTGCTTTAACATGCAATGCACATACATGCTTGTACCTAGTTATTGGCTTGAGTATTTGAAATGTTTCCTCATTTAATGTATGCATTTCATGTTAAAGTGGGGGTCGACAAGTACAGGGAGCTTATCCTTAAAGAAGGAGCAATCCCCGGTCTTCTGCGGCTAACCGTGTATGGCACAAAGAGGGGACAAGAAAGAGCACGGGAACTCTTGGATATGCTTCGGGATGATTCAAAGCAAAAGAGAGTTACTTCAGAGGTGTTGGAAACTATTGCTTACGATATCGCTTCGCGGGTCGACGGCCCCATCAAGCAGCTGAAACTGCTAAAAGGTTGTTGAAGGATATGATCCAGCGAAAGATGGAATTGAGCGTAAGCCGACTCCATGTTAAAGCTGTGTCCTGCCCTACTGCAGTGCCCTCGCGATGAGATGCCTTAATGTGAGACCTTTTTTTTTTTTCATGAAAGTGTTTAGTTGGAAGGTGTGGCTCATCCTTTGGGCCATTAATGATTTATGATTTTTAAGTGATCTCACTGTATGTTTGCTAGAACAGCATTTGATCAGATGACTAGTTCGGGTGCTAATATTGATGTCTGCATCCAAATGTATGTTATGTATACCTGTAGCATTTGAAAGCTACATTTGTAAATTCTCTTATGAAAATGTTATCTTGCTAAATGTATTTTTAGTTCCTAGTCTTCCTTTGTCCTGTGATAGATGGAGTTTTTCATAGTTCCCACTCACACATGATACATGATACACCTGATATATCTTTGTTGTTGTCAGGCTCATGGGATTTTACATCTCTTTCTAAAACACATAAACTATGTTTGGAATATTCAAAAACTATGTTTGGAATATTAGTACTGCTTAGGTACGTATACAGATGTTCGTTTCCAATAATTAATCTTCTCTCCATCAACTATGTCACAGCAACTTTTGTTGAAGAAGATGACGTCGCAGCATACACCATCAGATGTGTTGATGATCCCCGTACACTCAACACGACACTAGTTATTCGACCACCAGAGAACACTTTGTCGCAGAGGGAGGTGGTGGGGATATGGGAGGAGCTCATTGGGAAAGAGCTCAAAAAGACCAGCATCTCCAAGGAAGGCCTCCTCGCTCTATGAGAGGTAAAAATGCTAAACTAGCTAGCTCCCAAGTACCATGAATTTTAGAACAAGCATGCAATTATAGATGGAAAGCTAAGATGGCATTGGCATCATCGTGGTATAATCAGAAATTCTTCTGATTTCATGTAAAGTATCTTAAGTATATTCTATTATGGATGGGACAGGACTGCGAATTTCAATGCATTACTTTGTGGTTTCCCTTTGCAGATCAACCTCTTGCTATTCAAGTAGGAATTGGGCATCACTACAATGTCTTCCATGAGGGATGCTTGTGCTTGGAATTACAGAATCAACATTTGGAGGCAACAGAGCTGTACCCGGAGATCCAGTATACTCGAGTGAAGGAATACCTAAAAGCCTTTGTTTAGATATTCTTGCCCGTGTGCTTCATATATAAGTTTCTAGCTTCCACTTTGCTCCAACTTCTGTGTGCTAATGACTATATATGCGTAGCACATAGATCAAAGCATTGCCCTTTTACTGGATGTTTGTTCAGGCCTTTTACTGGTTCAATGGATGAAATAATGTGTTCCATATCTCGGTTAAAGTTCTTCTAAAGTGGTCAGTTCCCAGAGACATCTTTTACCGTATTGGATTAAAACTTTCTATAAGCGGAGTCCCAAACTTCTAATGGGATAATGACTTCCATCAGAGGTCCTACGTATGACTGCAAATGCTGCAGATGCACAGTCCTGAATCTCCTGATTTGATAATTGTTAAGAAGGTTGATGATAGTTCTTGTGGGCACCTTCCCCATCTAATTCATAAGGATGAAAAGAATATGGCTAATCCACGGGAACTGGTTGCATCTTCTCAGCTTCATCCCTTAGCTGCTGGAACAGTACAGAGGACAAGTACCTCTCTCCAAAGCTCGGATGAACGGTCTGCACAAGAACATTTTTGGAAAACCACTTCAATTTGAGGGTATTAAGGAGGTTGAACTATATAAGTTTGCTCCATGGGATCTCCCAGGTATGCTAGTGGTTTTGTACTTTTTTTTTCTTCTTATGAAGATGATACCTTTTTAGTTTTTCTGTTGAATAGTGCTTGTGGAAATATTTCTATATGATTCACACTGGCACAGACTTTGTAAACTCATTTAAAATTAATTTCTTCTGTAATTTTAAACTTTTAATTAACTCCCATGTAGAAAAGTCCGATGTACAAAGCAAGGATCTGGAGTGGTATTTTTATTGCCCTGGAGATAGAAGTATGCCAATGGAGTAAGAAAAAATCGTGCAACTGACATTGGGTACATCTTTGATTGTATAATTAAATATTAAGAAATCTCTTAATCTTTTTTGCAGTATTCCACAACTGGACTGGCAACAGGTTAGTTCTTGTCTGATGCTAATATCTGTGTGCTATAACTTTGAGGATTTTTTTTTTTTTCCTTTGTTGGTTTATCCTTGGTATTGCTTTAGTAGCTTATTTATAACAATTATATTTATCCACAAAAGCAATCTTGAGGATTTTGTTTGAAGGCACTACATGAATTTTGTCTTTGATAATTTATAATTTCACTCTGGTGTACTTGTTTTCTCTTTGTCTTGTTGGATACTTCAGTAAAATGTTTTAGTAATTGTTTGTAGCTATGGACCCTCTTCCACTACTGTTTGAGACCCTGTGGCTAGCATTCCTTTCCCTATAGTTTCTTCTGCCACTGAGAACAAATTAGAATTTAGAAACCCATAATAATGTATTAGTACTCTTAGTTAACGATGAGAAAAGTGATGAAAATGCAGAGTAGCAATTACATGAATGAATGGAAGACTTTATGGAGACTCGTGGGGAGAATGAAGGGTAAAAATGTTCGACGGAATATAATTGAAAAAAAGACATTAGATGTATGATAATCTAAGTGCGTAGGTAGACTAAAAAGACATATGATGTTCATTAACGACCATTATATATATATATATATATATAACCTATATATATACAAAAAAATCAAAATATAAATCTAATAAAAAAAGATGGACAATCAAACTTATTTCTTGATTTTAAAAGAAGCCAAAGAAGTTGATCTGGTATCCAAATAATGATAAATATATCAAAAGCAGGTCACGTTGTGCTCATTACTATAATGATCCATATGTAACAAAGGAAGAAAAGAAGCAAATGATGACCCTTTCTTGTGACCAGATTCAGCCTCAAAAGAAAAACCACAGTTCATGAATCTGCAAAAAGAAAAAGAAAAAAAAATCACCTGGAAAGAATTTTAAATACAGATTGCCTCCGTGTGCCCAATTGTTTAGCCCTCCGAAGGCCCAATTTGCAGCTACAAACAGCAAAAAAAGAAAAGAACTCACTAATGAGAGTTAGAACTTTGAAGGCTTCTTAGTTCTTAGTATTTATTTTATTTGCATTAAAATAGATGAACACCAATAATGAAAGTCTTCCTTTGCAGTAGTTTAAACAAGTGCGCCTCATCTCTCATTAAACTGGACATCCTCTAATCCTGAGGAACTCCATAAAATCTGTGAAGAAGATCTGGTAAACACATCTGGGATCCTCCTTAAGCTGGCACGGATCAGTTTCTGGTTACCATAGTAAGATGTTCTTATGCTTCCTATGCTCTTTCTTAAGTAAAAACTTTTATGCAATCTTCTCCGCATTTCTGTTGGATTTCTGTACATTGTAATGTTTTTAGACAGCAATGTTTTAAGCAACTTAGAACTACTTCTAGAACGTGGGTAATATTCCGTTGATAAGGACATTTCTCATGTTTTGCAATTGTCTGGCTCTCTTTACTTAGTGCAGGTTGAAAGGATACAACAGTTGAGAATTGTAGCTTGCACATTTCTGGGAGGATGGAAAATTGTAAAAGATTAAAAAAAAAATTATACACCATTGTCAGCGGCTGCAACCCGCTGACAAAAGGTTTTCTGACTTTTGTCAACGGGTTTTGAAGCCGCTGACATAAAGATTTCTGTCAGCGGCTTAGAAGCTCGCTGACATAAATTTTTATGTCAATGGCTTAAAAGCACGCTGACATAAAAAATTTTTGTCAGCGAGCTCTATAGGCCGCTGACATATGTTTAGTCGACGGCAAAGATGTCGACGGCTTTGTCGACGGATTTAGGCCGTTGACATATATTTTTGTCAACGGATTTTTTGCTTTTGTCAACGGATAAAAGCCGCTGTCATATGTTCTTTTCCTGTAGTGGATAGTCTGTTCAAGTGCCGAAGTTGAGAATCAAGCTATGACACACATTGCTTGTGAGATGTTGTGGCTTCAATTTCTTCTTCAAGATCTTGGTTTCTCTTTTATCGAAACTATCATGATGATGCACTGTGACAATCAAGCAGCAATTTTTATAGCAAGCAATCTTATTTTCCACAAACGAATCATACGCATTGAGGTGGACTGCCATTTTGTTCGTGAAGCAATGATGTCCAAGAAGATAGCAACTTCTTTTACCACCTCATCGGACTAATCTATTTACTAAGTCTCTTTCGTCACCAGGGTTTACTACTTTATGTAACAAGGTGGACCTTCTGGATATATATGTTCTAGCTTGAGGGGAGTGTTAGAGTGAGAACACGAGTCTGTTACTGTTCTCTTATCCTACCAGGACATGTAACCATATGTGTACTCTCTATATAAGGAGCATTGCCCCCAATAATAAATGGATTTCCTCTTTCCCTTATTCCACACCAGTAAAGAGAACTAAGAGGCGCCCACCGACTGTTGTCACCTAC
Organism: Colocasia esculenta; assembly: GCA_014218235.1. NCBI lineage: Eukaryota > Viridiplantae > Streptophyta > Magnoliopsida > Alismatales > Araceae > Colocasia > Colocasia esculenta. Next base: position 69,148 of record JACBKR010000142.1, on the reverse strand, counting down.
CATTTGCCAATGGCCAAGGAAGTTCCCAATGCAGTGGATGTCTATAGTTATCTAAAGGGCAGCCTGTTACAAAGTTGAACTCCACTAAATCCCCAGATGGAAGGCCCACAACCAGGAGAATTACCATGAAGCCGCTATGCATGCTAAGAAAGTCACCTCTCTTAAACACTGTGGCAGTGCAAAAACCACCAAGAACAAGATGAAAAATCGCGTATCTGGTCATAGCTGATGAATCTTTCCAGCATCACCATTGATAGGGTTACCGTAAATAATCGGTAATCGTCACACAATCAAATGGTATTATAATTACAAATGGATCCAGAAGGAAGCTTTAGCAAAGGGCCCTTCCCCATCCGCACAGAGAGACCCAAACACCCAATGAACCCGTCAGACTGCAGCAGAATTCTGCCAGTTCTGTATGCTACCATCTCTAGCTGCTATACTGTCCTTGTCCGAAGTTTGAACCAGGGGCTGCGTAATCTATTCACATTAACAAAGTTAGAACGAAATATGAGGAGTTCAAGATTGGATCCTGGGATTAGTACTGTATGAAACGAGTGACGATAAGGGTGGGGCTTTGAGTGGGCTGCCCCATATCTGTAGTTGGGCCGTACTTTGTGTGACTTATTTGAGAACCACGTCAACGATGCGCCCGTAGAATTGTGTCTCTACGTGTGCGTTCCCTGTGAATAAAAACGATTGGTGAGGATTTGATCTCCCGCTCTCATCGTGGGTGAGACATGTGGTCACGTCAATGAGCACTTTAAATGGCCGCACGAAACAGATGGGGGTGGGGCGTGGTGTGAGAGCCAGTAAGTTAGCCAAGTGGTACAAGTAATCGATCTCTCTGTTTGATTTGCTATAGGGTTATCAATGGATGGGGTTGATTCGAGAGACTCATGAATTTGGTCTGATATTAAATTGAATCGTCACATTTTTTTTAAGTCCACAATTTTTACATAGGTCTAAAAATTTGACCTATTAAAATTAATTTAGGTTACATTCAAATTTTTCTATTCGGTCGGAGAAGATTTGATAGGCCTTTAATATTACACTTTTGATTAATCAAACTCTAAATCGATTGGTCAATATTAAATTTTTGATTGACTAAACCTCAAATCTAACGATCGATATTGAATTTTGGATCCATTGATGTTAAGTGTTTGGTTTTGTAATACTTTTACATATATATTTAACAATAATAATAATTTTTAATAAAAAATTCAAACTAGACCAGACCGAGATGCAACTTTATAATTTAGAGGATTAATTAGATCTGATCCGACTCAATATCACTCGAACTTGAGTCAGATTTAGACTTAACTAGAAAATATGATGTCGAAGTTGGACCGCCAACTCGATCTTGATCCAGTGACAGTCCTAATTTACTAGCCGGTTGTGGTCATTATCCTGGTAGTACGAAAGCTTCTACAAAATCCCCTTAGCTTTAACTTCATTATTTCTTGTCCTGGAAGCTGCTGGTGGCATCACTTCATTCTTGTGTTTCTTCTCGCCAAGTTAGGTTGGTCATAAATGAACATGTCGATTGGAGATGTATGGCCATCTTCCTAGCTAGTGTTTAATTAATTATCTTTCAAAAAGTCAGGGCCTACGTATTGCCAACGTTCATAAATGGCACACCAATAATGTAGTATGCCGATATTGTTGAGGCATGCATGCTGTAAACATATATAAATGAAGTACGGCAGCATATATATATAGGCAGATGGACACGCGCGCATGGGACTCCTTCTAGGGAGAGGGCAACTTTTATTATGATGTATTCACGTTGGCAACTTTAAGAGGGATTAAGTTAATCGATTATACCTAGTTATCTGATTCACTTAGTGCTTGGTGATTCGACATAGTGTTTGGTGATTCACATAGTACACACGCACGTTGAAGTTAAACTGTAATAACATGTATAGCTGATCACCAAGCAGCATGTGATCATCAGATACCTAGATGGTGATATCGATTATATAACAGATATTCATAAAGAAAATATATACCAAAAGAAACTTTATATGAAATTCTAATACAAAAAGACGTCATGACATTCTAACAGAAGAAATATGCCAATTTACAATAATTTTTACAATGCCAGCCTTCAAGTGTCGACTAATTAATGACCAACATCGGAAACATGACTGTGGGTACCAGAATCCTAGTGTTTGACACGATCCTATTTCCGATTCCTACACATTCCTGAACATTAATCCATCAACATCACCTAACTAAGTTCTTTGAAGTCTCCATCCACATTAACTAATATGGTGCCTACTGGGAATTGGAAGGCCCACCTACATAGCTACTGATTAATTGACGTTAATAACACCTGAATCAATGACTTGCTGTCCTCATTATCTATATATATATGTTGAAGGAGATGGGATTTGGTCACGATGGTGACCCCTCTCAGTTAGATGAGATCAGCCTAGCTAGCTTGGTCATGAGTTGTAACTTAATGTAACCACTGAAAAGGAACAAAGCATGTCATCAACTGTCAGGTTAACCGTCAAAAACAGCTTTCCATTAACTTCCTAGATCTGCCTTGTAGGTTTTTGCTCCTCCTCTCATAATTAGGTCAGTGGCGGACCCTCTTTATAGTCAGTGGGGTCACGTAACTCCACTGACTTGAAAGAGGTGTCTTAAGGAAGTAGAAATTCTTCATATTATTTAAGTGTGTAAATGAAAGGTGACCCCACTGAATTTAAGGGTGACCTCTTTAAACTTAAGTGACCCCACTGAACTAACTTTCAGGATCCGCCACTGAATTAGACTAATGCGAGTCCAGAGCCCACGCATGAAAACTATACGTGTTGGTTTCACCATTGAGTAACTATTTGAATTTAATGGCCGTCCAAGGCGTTGGTGAAGGCATGGAAGTCACCGGAGGACGACCAGTGCAAGCACCAAGTGCTCCATCAGGGTCTCTCACTTGGAGTCCTTACAGGAAGTGCATGCAGCTTTGTCTCCACCTCCGGCCGTCTTAACTCACCGCCCATTCTTCACCCGATACTCGACCAACTTCCACGTATACATATAGAGGGAGCCAGCTCGTCTCAGCCTGCATCTCCATCACCACCGAGAACCAGGGAAAAGAGAACAAGCAGCACGTACGCTTAATTTTCCCCATACACATCGTTCTCCACGTCCGTCTTCTCCCCATGGCTTGCTCCACGAAGCTCTCCATTAATATCCTTTCTCTCCTCCTCTTCTTCATGGTTCTGCTAAACATTGCCCAGGTGACAGTACTTGCCGGGCGTCCGACTCCGACCACCACCCCCGGGGAGAAGCAAACTGCACAGGGCACCCCACAGAAAAATGGGAGCCAAACCCACTCCAACAACGAGCAAACCGAGACCAATCCCAGCAGCAAGGGAAACCACGCGGCTGGGTCAAACCTCGACGAGAAGCAGACGGATTGCCTCGACGAAGGGACGGTGCTGATCCCCGGGGTCGGACGTTACATGGTCGGAAGCCACCCACAGCTGCCCACCGTTGGCCATACCTTCCTGGGAGATAGCGTCCCCGCTGCCACGAACGGGCAGTACATCCCGGGGAACGACGACACCTTCGTGCCCAACCCAGGATACGAAGTGCCCAACCCTTTCCATGGCTCCGTTCCTTGAGCTCGCTCGCTGTTGCTGGTGGTGTTGCCCGTGTCGCAATAGGTTTACATATCCTGCTTATAATAACCTTGCTGCGTAGCTTGGTGTTCATGATCAATGTTTGTCTCGTGCTATCTAGCTTCTAAAGGTACTTGTGTTGCTTACAGTATGATGTTCCCAGCTTTTTTTTAGTGCCAGAAAAAGTACTGCGATGTTGTTCTTTGCTCTTCCTCATGGAATAAATTAAGGGTGACAAGCTGCAAAAAGTCCACACAGTTCCAGCATCTAGCTCGTACCTTGTGGTTCTACTTCATTTAATTCCCCTCTGACGGTACTCACGTATGTTTACACAAGAGAATACGTTTATCACGAGGGTACGTACGTAGACCGCACAACATTTAACTCAAAATAATTATATGCCCCGGTGCGAAGGCAGGGATCGAACCTTGCAAGGCGCACTTCGAGGCTGCAGGTAGGATTGGTTTTAAGAAAAAAATGAAAAATAGTTTAATAACACTATTTGGTAACACATTAAAGTAACATACCAATTAAAATACACCACAATCTCATCATTTATGAGGTGTTTTTAACTTTTTTATTTCAGTCACTGATGTAGCACAATTTTAATGATGATGTTACTAAATGATGTTATCAAATGGTATTACAAAACTGTTTCTCGAAAAAATTAAGGAATTGGGGAGCACGCGGTGCTCCCAAAAGGCTTTTTCGGAGGTTTCTTCCCGCGGGTTTTGAACCGTGTTGTTTTTTTAGGGTCACCGTATCGAGGTGAACCCAAAAAAAAATAAAATTTTTGTATATATATATATCTATCGTTATTTATATGTATATTCTTGATCTATATTAATTATCTAAAATATTTTTATCTGTTATAATGGTTGTAATTATATTTTTATAAGAATATATATATATAATATTTTTAAATTTTTTTACACATATATTCCTATTAATTATATAATTGCAACTATTACATCAAATTAAGAATATTTCAGATAATTGATATAGATCAAGAATATACATATAAATAATAATATTTACATGAGTATATATACAAAAAAACCCAAAAAAATAATTATATGCCAAGTACAAGTTGGGTGAACTGCCGAAATTATCATTTATAAGTTGGAAAGGAAGCTGAAAATTACATAATCCAGCCAATCGGTATTGTGTGTGTACAAATTAGAGCTCTCTCTCAACAATTACCCATAATTAAGATAGTTTTTATATTATGATTAGTTCATTTATACTGGTATATATATATATATTAGTAAGAAAGTTTTCTTACAAAAAGTATTTTTTAATTTATAGACCTCGTCACGCGCAACATATACCGTCATATTATTGGAGACTAAAATTCCTTCTCAAAGATGAAAAGAGAAATTTGAATTTAAAAGCCTCCCCACTTAGAGAGCTGTTATGTACTACTACACGTGGGTTCGATCAATCAATGGGTATGCTGGACCACGACTCCTATTTTCATAGATGCAACGGGATATTCTCCTTTGGATAAGGGGGCGTAATTGGTCATATTTTCCATTTTTTAATATATATAATTTATTCTCATTAACAAAAAAAAGAATTGGGGGGTAAAAGTCACATTATCGTTTTGGGGGAGGGGATAAGATATCTAGTCATGGAAACTAGATATAATTTTCTTTATTCTCTTTCTTAGGCAGCGTTTGGTAGCTATTTTTATAAAGTGAAAATAAGAAAAAATAACTTTCGCTGCATTATGATATCTGTAGGCTATTTTTGGCCTCGACCGTGTTTTTTTTTGTTATACGGGAGATGAACCTTGCAAAAGTTTAAAAAAATAGAAAAATTTTGGACGGTCCTCTCCCTTGTCTATCTCTCTCCTATAATTTCATTTTTTTTTTTTTAAACGGCTCTTCACCCGCTTTTTAACATACCTCGTCTTCTATCTGTCTCTCTCCTTCCCCTGATTCTTTAGGGTTGCAAAGTCAAGAAAAACAACTTCTCATTTGAAAAACCCATGGGTCTTATAAAAAAATTTTAATTTCAAAAATTTTTATAATATGTTATCAAACGTTGTCTTAGAGACGATAGACCATGCAAACCAAACATAAGGTAGCTTGCAATATGAGTAAGCAAAAATTACATACTCTAGTGTGCAACATTTTATATATTACTTTTATCAGAGAATAAAAGACTAATCGAATAGCTATAACGTTAGCCTTAGCCCTTTTGTTAGGATTTAGCCAATAGAAAAATCTTATCTTGTTCTGGATATGTTGGAAAAAATATGATTGTTAATTAATCTTTTTCCTCCCACGTCCATCTTCTGACAGTTTGGATAAACGAATACATGTATAGATTTGTTTATTTGAATGTAAAATACCATAAAACTTATTAATTGTTTCAATTTACAGTACTTCTTGATTAGTTGTTTATCTTTAAATCGGGTAAATAGGTTAACGTTAGCACATGTCGTGTCTGAGATTCTTTTTGTTTCAGTTTGGATTCAAATCTAAACCCAAGAAAAAATTATTTAAGATCACAATAAACGAACAAATTGCCTTGTTTTATTTTACGACCATTCAAACAAAAAATTTGAATATAAAAAATCTGTGAATCACATCGAATCTATCCAGTTGTGGAAGGAAGGATATACTGGAGAAAATGTCATGAAAAGTCAGATGAAAGGCTCCATCTAGATAACTAGCTGGCCCTCTGTTTTCCTCTTATGTCCGGCGGGTCTGCAACTGGATGTACTTCTTATCAATGAACACAAATCATCTTTCGATTTAAAAAGGAAAAAGGAAAGGAATAGGGCCAGAGAGTAATATTTGACAAGCTCTTGCCCTAACTCATATTTCACCAGTGAGATTTCAATCACAAAGAGAAAGAAGAGGCCGCAACAGGGTACATATCATATATACTGCGAAACTCATTGAAATTGCAGAAAGCAGGAAAAGCACAAAAAACCCATGGAACAAGGTAAATCATGTTCACTAATATCTCCCTCACCGTCTTTATCTTAATTTCGTATATGTAACATTATATCCTTCAAGCAATATCAAGACTTACAATCGTGGGACAGTGTTAGATCTGGGGATAACACGTACCCTGGTTGCATCAATTGGGCGAATTAATGGCTGTAGAAAACAGATAGATAGCTAGGGAGGTTGAAAGATGGTGAGACTACAAGGTCATATCCTGCTGAGCCGACAGAGATTACCGACCGACACCATTCCCTGCTACCTGATCACAACTGAGAAGTGATAATTGTAACGGGGTCTTTCGAATTCTAGCAAACAGGTCAGAGTATTGGTTCGGTCCCCGCTGGGCCTTGGTCGGAGACGAAGCTTAGTTTTGAATTCGGAATTATTAAGTTTTTGGGTTTTCCACTGCATACATCTGAATGTGGTAGTGACGCATTACGAAGGTATCTACCTTGAGTGTCACATTTTGATCATGTCCATGCTGAGTCAGCGGTGCCAGAACCGACTGATTGAGGAGTCAAAGGCTTAATTGGTTTATTGCATCTAGATGGTTCGACGCATTCTAATAACGCGCGAGTCAACTATCGGGTGTCTAACGTCAAATGTTAGGTGATAGCTTGCATGGTTGAGAATGTGTTTGTCTAGATTGATGCATTTGTTAATTCATAATTGGTCATCTCTGCCAAGTGTCAATCCTACTCACCATGCGTTAGATTAGTCAGATAGATGATGGTGTTATGGTAGGATGACAAGGTCTTAATTCGTCAACCTCTATTTACGCATTCCCAGCTTGTCATGTCACCCTCTAGTGATACATTCTAGTTGTTAGACCTCCCTCCATCTATTTTCCCACTCTCTTCCCACACTCCCTCTAGTCTGAGCTCCCTCTCTTCTCCTCTTCCTCTCCTTTCAGCGGCCAACTATGTTGTTTGGCTTCCAATTGGTGTTGGCGTCAAATGAGGTGGTGATGAAAGGAGAAGTCGAGCAGCCTACAAGAAGACCCAACGGGTTAAGTTCTTGATTAGAGATAGGGTGACGATCTCTCCACTATCGAGTACTAGGTTCCCGTGGTTTTTCCTATTAGAAGTATGTTTCAAGTAGGGTTTTGAGACTTTGGTTTCCTTTAGGGTAAACTCTGTATGAAGGGCGAGTGAGCTTATTTCCCTTCGTTTTTGCCAAGATTTCTTGCAATGTGGATGGATGAATGCATGTGCATGTTTGTGGGTGTTTTTCCCTCCTTCCTTTTGCATCTTTTGTTATGATTCCAAGATTTTTGGGCTGGATTTGGAGTGTGGCCGAAAGAGCAGGGGATCTATCTGGACATTGTATATGAATGTCTCAAAGGGGTACGACATGATCTGAATGCATCTTCTTGATATACCGCATTTGTGAATGTCTTTTACGGATTACTTGTGCTATGACGAGTCTGGTCACACCATGCTAGTTTGGCTTGTTTGGATGTGTGACACAAGATGATGCATTTAGGTGCTTCCTTTCAAGGTTTTCCTATGATGAGTTGCTCGTGCTAGTGAGAAATTTGATGTGTTTAAAAGGCCCAACCAAAGGACACAACCTTTTGTCACCCAAAGTTGTTCAGGTGGAGGTGCTTTTGGTGGTTTTTCGATGACTAAGTGTGAATGCATCATAATGCTTGGATGCATTCTAAAGACAATTGTAGGGGGTGACACATTTTGATGGTAAATGTCAAAGAATATAGCAACCGAACATGACGTGTTCTCAATCATTGTTTAGTGAGTCATTTTTGGTAGTTTTCTGTACACTCCGAGTTTGGAGATTATTGGTGCTATGCTCCTAGTGCAACATCCCACTAGTTGGATACCTCAATGCTATTAGCACATCATGGCCATTCTCAAGCGCAAGACATGACCAAGGTTTGAGGTCATTTCCTAGACCTCCCTTATTGTTGATCCTACATCGAGGTTAGGAAAAAATGACTGGGATAGTGTTCTATGTTTGCCACTTGAGTGTACTCGTGGTTAGGGGAGAGGACACGTGTGTAGAGTTTTATGGGCATGGTCACCAACTAGTCTCATTCTTCTTACAAGTCTCATTCTACGAGATTCTAGAGCCAAGTAGGAAAAGGGAGGGACCGCGGCCTGGCTAAGTTGTGGTTTTAGCTATGTGGTGTTAGAGCTCTCATATACCTCACTTCAAGCAGGGGAGGTGGTTAGATCAGGGGTGGTAGTCAGGAGGTGAGATGTTAGTGGGCGCGTTAACTATGAGACTAGTGGTCATGTGTTTCTGTCCATGTGGCTAGAGTGGTTTGTGATTGGTTGGTTGTTGTCTGAGTGTAGAGACAAGTTGACTGTTTCTTGAGGAGTGTATATGGGTTGTTCACTTGTTGACTTACTGAGTTGCTTACATGTTCCATATATGCTAATGTAGTTTCTTTTGTTAATTTTGCTAGCTTGCCCTTGATCTCCATGAGGATCTAGGATAGTGGCACGACGAACGACAAAAGTGGGGCATAACCTTGCTAGGGTCGGTCAAATAGGTTGTCCCACCTAGTCCTCTTCTCTTCTCAATGTGATAGGACTTCAGTGCCCTTCTTTTGTCTTTGACCTGAGCGACTGAGGCGTGGGCCTTCATGATGGCTTCCTGTTTAGATTACCGATTGACCTTGAGCATTAGCTCAGTGAAGGTCTTCAACACCCTATAAAAGAATATGTTAAATGGACTAAACCAGCATACTACCAACTGTTGGCCCTTTTGGTACGGCAGCAAGCTAACCTAGAGGGGGGGGGGGGTGAATAGGTTTTTCTGAAATCTGAAATAGAAACTTTAAACACAGAAATTAACACTTGAAGGTTTGGTTAGTTTAGTGTGATAAAGAGTAGCAGTGCGGAAGCAAATAAACAATCACACAAATAACACAAGAGATTTATCCTGGTTCGGCCCTTCCCACATGGAAGTCCTACATCCAGTCCCCAAGCAACCTCTTGGGATTTTACTAACCAAGGGTACAGTCCCCCTTAAGGACACTACAACACCCAGCACCCCAGCTGGTCTTCTTCTCTTTCCCGGGCAAGAAGGCAGCCCACTTCTCTTACAGGTAAAGAAGCCAACCTCCTGGTACAAACCCCAGTGCGGTTCTGCTAGACACAAACCCCTAGCTGGGTTCTACACTGTATACAGTCCTATAGCTGGACAGAAGTCTTTCTTAGAAAAGAAAGAACAAAGCTGAGAGTTGGAACAAATAAAAACCAACTATAAGAACTCTCAGCAAAAGACTCTCTCCCCCAGATTTACAAGATGCACACAGAGAGAGAGAGAAGAGAGGAGAAGGAGCTTGAAGCTTGAGGGCTTCAGATGCTTGAACACTTCTTCTTGGGCTCAGGCTCTTTCTCTCTTTTCTTTTGAGTGTATATGGAGTTGAGGTTCTTCCCGGATGTACACTCTTGAAAAATCTTCAGGAAAAGCTCATACTTCTTCTTCAGCCTTGCTTCATCTTTTATATGAGCAATTTGAATAAATCCGTTGGAGTTCTAGCCGTTGCTCATCTTCTCTTTCTTCTGATAATTTGTGGTCTACGAGGTCTGCAAGCATAGAAAAAAGTGTTTAGATAAAATAGTGTTTCTGTCAAAAAGGCTCATACCTTTATGTTTCCTGATGCCACCCAGAAGTGGTAAGTAATCTCTCTTTTGTTGACAGGAGAGAAGAGATCTAGAAAGATAAGCAAAAAGATCTCCTGTCAGAAAGATAGAGGATTACGCAAATCAAGAATATTGACTTTTTCACTAGATGCCAAAAGGCACTTTGAAATATAAAGGAATCTATGTTTTTACAAAGAAGTCTGTGTTTTACAAAGGAATCCATGTTTCACTTATCAAATCCTTATGAGAGTTACAAAGGAATCCATGTTTTTACAAAGGAGTCTGTGTTTTACAAAGGAATCCATGTTTCACTTATCAAATCCTTATGAGAGTTACAAAGGAATCCATGTTTTACAAAGGAGTCCATGTTTTTACAAAGGAGTCTGTGTTTTACAAAGGAATCCATGTTTCACTTATCAAATCCTTATGAGAGTTACAAAGGAATCCATGTTTTACAAAGGAATCCATGTTTTACAAAGGAGTCTGTGTGAGTTACAAAGGAATCCTTATGAGAGTCACTTATCGAATCCTTATGAGAGCGAATCGTTATGAGAGTCACTTATCAAATCCTTATGAGAGCGAATCCTTATGAGAGTGAATCGTTATGAGAGTCACTTATCGAATCGTTATGAGAGCGAATCGTTATGAGAGTCACTTATCAAATCGTTATGGGACCAAATCGATGTGAGAGTCACTTATCAAATCGTTATGGGACCAAATCGATGTGAGAGTGAATCCTTATAGTAGTGAATCCTTATGAGAGCGAATCCTTATGACAGTGAATCCTTATGAGAGCGAATCCTTATGGCACTTTGCGAACTGAAATCGATGTATATTGAATAGACATCGATTTATCGTTTTAGTGCAAATCACACATCAATCATATCATAAATTATATTTATTAGGAAATCATGATATTTAATTTATTATTAGAAAAATCATGGTATTAAATATATTTAATATTCAATTAATCAGATAAATTTATATTTATTAAGAAAAACATGTTATTAAATATTTTTAATAATAATTAATTAAATATAAATTTTGTTATCACCAAAATAAAAGGGTAAAATATAGGAGTGGTTCAACACCAACAACTCAGACTAGTCATTTTTTAGAGCTCGAACAAGAAAAGAACTCAGAAGTTAAGCGTACTCAGTTAGGAGTAGTCTAAGGATGGGTGACCTTCATTGGAAGTTTACCTACTAGTATGGTTGTTGGGCTAGTTTGTTGGTGGGGTTGTCATAGAATGATATCAGAGCCTTACCTAGCCGGAAGTGTAGGAACTAAGTGCCACACAGGGTAACATGCTACGTTATGGGAGCCACCTCTTGAGTCTGTGGGGGCCACCTCTACAATCTTGCCTACCTGCAGTTTGATGATGATGTCGCTTATATAAGAGGGTAGATTGTAACACCCCATAAAAGAATATGTTAAATGGACTAAATCAACAAATTACCACTACAAGAAAAAGTGGATATATCGACCGACTTTGCGACCGAATATATCGGTCTCAATCAGTCACTGATAGTGACCGACTAGAGATCGATAGATTCGGTCGTATATAGGAGACCGATTTTGCGACTGAATTAGGTTCGGTCGCAACAGCAGTCTCTGTCGCCCTATTTACGCCCCGACCAACCTTTCCCTCCCTCACCTTTCCTCCTGTCGTTCCCTCCCCCCCGACCAACCTTCCCTCCCGTCGCTGCCGGAGCTACTGAGGAGGTCGCTGCCGCATGCAGCCGTCGTCGACATCGTCGACTTCGGCCGCCACTGTCGCCACCGAGGAGATCGCCGCCACCCGTAGCCACTGTGGACGTCGCCGCCACCGCCGTCGGTTCCTGTCGCCACTGCCGCCTCCCCATCGCCGGTTAGTCTAGGTCTCACTCCCTCCCCCTCCCAACTGTTGCCTCTGTCTCCTACCCCTGCCCCCTGCCCCCTTCCTCCTCCCTCCCTCCTCCCTCCCTCCCCTACCGAGGAAACCCACCCAGCCCCCTTTCTCCTCCCTCCCTCCCCCGCCGAGGAAACCCACCCAGCCCCCTTCTCCTCCCTCTCTCCCCCGCCGAGGCTCCTCCTCCCTCCCTCCCCCGCTGAGGCTCTCTGGGTCGGCCAATTTCTATAGGGGCCAATCTTCTTCATCTATTTATAGTTTCATCTGTTTATAGTGATTAGGATCTATTGTCTCATCTGTTTATAGTTTCATCACTGAAATCAGCACCCACATGAGCTTCATCTGTTTATCAGGTTATCTGGCATTATTCAAAGTAATTGGTACTGAGCCATTGTATATATTTTGTTGATATCCCCATTGTGAGTTGCATGTACAGGAGCATCTTTAGATAAGTCAAGAGGATTGTCAAATTTTTTTTCAGTAAAATAAAAAGAAAGACAGACATCAACGATTTCTTGACTGACTTTTTTTGAACTATTGACATGTATACAATTTTGCTGAACAGATGAGTTCCTTCTTCTATGATGGAGATGGAAATTTATAAGCATATTTCAGGTGGACAGCAGCAGTGGAGAATGGGGAAACCTGTCGTTGGGCCACTAGGAGGCCCACTGCTAACGTCCCTTCAAGTACCAAAAGTACAACACGTGCATCGGGACCACGCTGTCTCTGGGAGCTTTGTACATGTACATTATATGGAATATAAAGGTATAGAGTATAATATGCAAATTTCACTAATATACATATGCAATAGATTTCAGGGGAATTACATGTAATTTCTAAGAGGCAGAAATAAGAGATCTTAATGGCATAAGTGTTTATACTTTTAGATTAAATACTTGAACTGCATCCTAGTGAATCTTGGATTGGTGATTGATGTGCTATTCATGTCTTGCTTATGACATCTGCTTAAAGAAAAGCAAAACTTTTTCTTGAATTCAACTTCTTTTTCTGATGACAGGTCCTTCTGGTGTTCTCCATCCTTGTTGGTGCTAGTGCGTGGGTGGATCTTCTGGTAAGTGTCTTGATATTTATAGGATATATTTAACAAATTCAGTCATAAATCATATTGAATTAGTAGCAGAATTTCAATGGTGCTATATTAATATTTAGTTAGATATGCACTTATGAATAATGCTCTCCATCATGCATGTTACGCCATGCCATTGATTGCTCTTATGAATATGTTGAATGTTAAAACAAAATCTATATTTTCATCGTCTACATGTATTGCCAATTTCACATGTTATTGGTGCTTTTGTAAATTTCCTTTCTAGCTTTGTTGTTGAATATGTTATTTAGTTTTATTGTTGAATTGTCGTCAGCATAAAGTCAATCTTGCTTATTTTATGTGCTTGTTGATATGTATAGAGTTTTTAGAATACTTATTTTTGTGTTTTTAGAATGTGTTATTATCTTGTCAATGTTTAATTAGTTGGGTGTTGTATGTGAGCTGAGATGCATGGGTGCAACCTAACATTGCACGCATCTTAGGAGAGCGTGTTAAGCCCGTGTCAATCAACCTACCCGTTCAAGACTTGGGATTGATGTGCACGTTCTCATTTTGAATGATGAGAACGTGTATATCTAACTCAAAGTCTTGAATTTTCATGTTTGGACAGTCTGTGAATATTTGATCGCACTTAGGTGGTTAATTACTATATGTGTTTGTGTTGTTTGTTAAAAATTTTGGTTGCGTCTTCTCACTCCTCTTTGATATACCTTTATTGATTTTGATTATTTTCTTAACCACTTACTAGTAAGTGTTTAAGAAAAGTTCTTAATCAATAAATATTTTGTGGTATATCGGAGAGGTGTGGGGAGATGCTGTCAAAATTTTTAGCAAATAACACAACACATATAGTAATTAATCATGCGATCAAACCTTCACAGATGGGTTAAAAAGTGAAAATCTAAATAATATTTCATTCCTATTTAAAATGGCAGAGATGGACGAAGTGAGGAAAGGGTTGGACTTTTTATTTTTTAAAACATGTTAAAGTTTTGTGTGTTTACATTTCATTCGCATAGGAAAAATGTCTGAAGATCATTCATGGATGTACAATAGAGTAGTTGATCAGGTGGTGTCTGTGGAATTTAAAAATGGAGTTGAGAGATTCATTTAGTTTGCTTTGAGAAATACTATTGAAGCTGTAGATTGTGAGGGTCGTATCCGATGTCCTTGTGTAGTCTGTAAGAACTTGAAGTGGCTTACAACATGGGATGTACAACGTCATTTATACAGAAAGGGGTTTGTTAAAGATTATACAAACTGGACATGTCATGGTGAAACATTGTGGTCCTACGAGCTTGCCAATATTGGAAGTGGAAGTTCATATGTTGATATGGTCATAGATGCTGCTGGTCCAGGATTCAATATTCATGAGGAGCATGTACACAATGAAGAACCGCCAAATAAGACAGCTGAAAGATTTTCTCGACTGTCTGTGGTGTCACAATTATTGAACTTGAAATCTGAATTTCACATCAGTGAGATTTGTTTTGATCGTTTGTTGCTGATTATTAAAAGTATGTTTCCACAAGATGAGAAGTTAACTGAAAAGTTTTATCGTGCAAAGAAGATGGTCATTGACTTAGGGCTTGGATATGAGAAAATAGATGCATGTCCTAATCATTGCATGTTATATTATAATGAGGATAAAAATAAGGTATCATGTTCCATATGTGGTCATGATAGATTCAAGCCTAAGAAAGGGGACAATTCAAAGCAAAAAGATATACCATATATGTCATTGCGGTATTTTCCTCTCGCATCGAGATTCCAGAGAATGTATATGTCATCAAAGATCCCTCAACATATGAGATGGCATGCGAAAGAGTACGTCGTCAACATAATGTAATCAGTCATCTTGCAGATGCTGAAGCTTGGAGTCACTTCAACCGTGCTCACCCAACTTTCTCAAAAGAGTCGCGTAATGTAAGGCTGGGTTTATGTACTGATGGTTTCAATCCATTTAGAGGTTCAGTGACTTCTTACTCTTGCTGGCCAGTTTTCGTGACACCATACAACCTTCCGCCGAACATGTGCATGAAACGAGAGCATTTATTTCTATCATTATTGATCCCTGGTCCAAAAAATTCTGGAAAAAAACTAGACATATATCTCAGGTTGTTGATTGATGAATTGAAATTGGTATGAATCGATGGGGTTACTACCTATGATGCATCCAGAAAGCAAAATTTCTCTATGAAGGCTACATTGATGTGGACAATAAGTGACTTTCCTGCATATGGAATGTTATCTGGCTGGAGCACCCATGGAAAACTAGCATGTCCTTACTGTATGGACAGTTCTAAATCATTTGTACTTAAGCATGGTGGTAAGTCATACTGGTTTGATTGTCATCGACGATTTCTACCGAGGGACCATCCGTTTAGAAGGCAAAAAGATGCATTCTTAAAGAACAAAATTGAATTGGAAAAAGCTGATTTTAAACGGTTGTCTGGTCCACATTTAGCAGCAAGGGTACAAAACTTACCAGATATAGCACAATTGTCGAGCAGCACAAGACAACTCCCTGGATTTGGGAAGGATCACAACTGGGTCAAGAAAAGTATCCTCTGAGAATTGCCTTATTGGTCAACTCTTCTTATACGACATAACCTCGACGTCATGCATGTTGAGAAGAATGTCTTTGATAATCTGTTCAACACCATTATGGACATAAAAGGCAAAACAAAGGACAATGTGAATGCACGTTTAGACTTGAAAATACATTGTAAACGTCCATAACTAGAACTTCTTGATAGAAATGGTACAACAGTTAAACCGAAAGCAATTTATGCCCTTGGAGCTGCACAGATGAAAGAAGTATGCTTTTGGCTAAAACAATTGAGATTTTCATATCGTTATGTGTCCAACATTGCTCGTTGCGTGAATACAGATGAGGGGAAAATATATGGAATGAAAAGTCATGACTGTCATGTGTTCATGCAGAGGTTGCTACCTATTGTATTTCGTGATATGTTGCCGAAGTCGATATGGGGAGCAGTGACTGAGTTAAGTCAGTTTTTCAAAATTTTATGTGCATCAGAGCTCAGGTATGAAGATGTGGAAACTATTGAATAGAATGTGATCACGACAGTTTGTAGATTAGAAAAGATATTTCCACCCACATTCTTTGATTCAATGGAGCACCTGCTTATACACCTACCATATGAGGCTAAAGTAGGAGGGCCAGTACAATTTAGATGGATGTATCCATTTGAGAGGTAATTTGTATATTTTTTTCCTCATAATTTAATTTCTTTTGATGTGTTTTTCATTATCCTATGAACCTTCTGGTAGGTGCATGCATGAATTGAAAATGAAAGTTCGCAACAAGGCAAAGGTAGAGGGTTCCATTGCAGAGGCGTACATTATGTAAGAAATTTCAAATTTCTGTTCAATGTACTTTGAACATGAGATACAAACTCGTCGTACTCGGCCACCACGTAATGATGATGGGGGAGACTCCGTTCAGTCTGATCGGCTCTCTATATTTAAGTATCATGGATATGCGTATGGACGTTCTTCGAGTCAGATGCTAAATGATAGAGAATTGCAATGTGCAAAAATTTACATTCTTTTAAATTGTATGGAGGTTGAATCTTATGTTGCGTAAGTGCTCTGCTCACATTACGTTATGTCCATAACTTGTTAATTTTCATTCCATCTATAATGCTCTAATGTTCGTAATACAAATAATTTGACTCAGAATTGATCCAAAGATGTTCATATCTCACTGACATGGAGGTTGAAAAAGAACGAGAGAAATCATTGGCTTCTTGGCTGAAATATTGTGTAGGCATTATTACTACTCTTTCTCCTTGTTAGGCCAATGAAAAATTCTGACTAGTGTGCTCTCCACATGTAGGTTGAAAATGGTTTTATTACTGATCAAAGAATTCGAGAGATCAATTATGGCCCATCGAAAGTTGCACGTACATATCCAACATTTATTGTGAATGGGTATAGATTTCACACTAGACAATATGGGCAGAATAAGTCAACAATGAACAGTGGGGTATGTGTGAAAAGAAGTACATATAATGAAAATGAATGTGATTATTATGGTATTATTGAGGAGATCTTAGAATTGCAATATCTCGGAGATGACAACCATATATTTTTGTTCAAGTGTCATTGGTTTGATCTTAATTCTGTTCGAAATAACACAACATATGTGATTGTCGATATCAGACATAAGTCCAAATTGAATACTTATGATCCATTCATTTTGGCCGCACAAGCCCAGCAGGTCGATTATACAAAATATCCATCGTCTATAATAAAGAAAGAAATGATTGGTGGGCAGTTTACAAGGTTAAGACAAGGCTTTTCCTGGATTATGAGTTGGATTTGACTGAAACAGTAGAGTTGGATGTGAATGCCGAATTCTTTCAATCAGACTTGGGTGATGATGTAGAGTTGCTTGCTTCTAGTGATGAATCTGTGGAGGCACTGTCTTTATCTAAAGAGAATGAAGTGAAAGAAGTCGATCCAGAACAACCTGAAATACAGTTGGGGGACTCCGATGAGGAGGAATATATTATTGATCAAAATGAATCTGATAATGAAGATGTCAATGCTGAATTTGATATATCTCCAACATCTGAAGATGAAATGGAGAATGTTTGATTAATAGTAGACAATTTTACCTAAATTTCTAATATTCTGCAACTTTCTTTCTTCCACTATTTGATGAATATGCATGTATTTTATTACCAGTTGAAGATATGGTTTGAGGACGACGTAGGACTTCTTCAGGTGGGAGGGGAGAGGGTAGTGGGAGGAGATTTACTTCCTTTTCTACACCTCTACCACCGACCTCTGCACTGCTACCACCGCCAGTAGGTATGTATACTTTGATTTATATGCATTGCGGTATTTATTTAATATAACTCTTTATGTCATTGTGGTATCTTATTCTTATTTTCACAGAACCCACAACCTCTGTACCGGTACCACGGGTAGTAGGTATATATGTCATATATAATGCATTGTAGTATTTGTTTAATATAAGTCTTTATGTTTTTGTGGTATCTTATTCTTATCCTTACAGGACCCACGACCTCTGCACCGCTACTACCGGCAGCAGGTATATATGTCATGTATAATGCATTGTAGTATTTGTTTAATATAATTCTTTATGTTTTTGTGGTATCTTATTCTTATCCTTATAGGACCCACGACCTCTGCACCTTTACCACTGGCAGCAGGTAGATTGACGACCTCTGCATCTCCATCACACATGGCGAGTGGATCTACACCTCCTCCATCTGAGCCAGGTATGTTCATTTACATTTCTAATTTTTTTTGATAGTTTGTTTTATTTATGCTAATTAATTCGTATAGTACATGTTGATGACGAGACGAGTCATCACGAGGAGGAGGGCAGTTATAATGAGACGATGTGGGCAGTGTGGATAAATGAAGGGTATGTAATGCATTGTTTTTGTTGTCTATTCGTCATTGTGGTATTAATATTTTCAATTTCAGGAATAAAATAGAGCCAGCCCAAGCATCACAATTTATTACAAAGATAATTCATGCACATTTTCCTGGCCCTATCCATCGCTTTTCTGATTTTTCGATGGATGTTCAGGATTTATTGTTCTCTATGTTCATGGTATGTATCTTATTTTATCATATTAAGTCATTTTCAGTTCTTAGTTTAACACACTAATTGTTATGTAATATATAATTTATTTTTTTGTTAATATGTACAGGAATCATCGATTCACAGAGCATTCAGATGGGTTACGTGCTAGATCTGCATGGACTACTGCAAGAGCAAATTTCAAACATCTTATGTACAATGTCCGAAGAAATGCAAAAAGAGCATGTGCAAGCACATATAAGAACCAATGGAAGGAGCATGGGCCTGTGTGGATGAGAAAGGAGTATTGGATTGAGCTGTGCGACATTTGGGGAGCGGAGAAATGGAATGAAAATTCAACCAAAGCAAAGCAAAACAGAGCAGCGCATCCTGAAGCGAATGTACACACGAGTGGCTCTGTCTCTTTTGCAACACATAAAGTGAGATTGGTAAGTACACTTCTACATTTGTGAAAATTTTTTAATCTAATAATAAACTATGATTTATTTGAAAAATAGGAAGTACAACTCAAGCGACCACCTCAATTTTAAGAACTTTTTGATGAAACTCATAATAAGAAAGGGACAAATGATTACATTAGTGAGAAAGCTCGGGAGGTAGCGGTAAGTGCATATACTAATAGTTTTCATTTAAAATTAAAATGTAGAATAAATTTTTTTTTTTGCAGGAGTCATATAGTAGAGGAATGGATGAGAGGTACGGGGACGACAGTCAGCGCCCAGAGTTGGATCCTGACATTTGGGTTGCAGCATCTGGGGAACCCAAGAAAGGCCATGTCTATGGTTTTGAACATAGCTTGGGCACGACCAGGGTGATATCATCATGCTCGAGCTCCGTCTCATATGCGACCTCTCCATTTACCACACCAACAGTCCTAGGTGGTTCTTCCAGTGCCACAACGACCATGACTCCGGATATGTTTAGGGAGATCGTCAATGAGACCGTCTCTCAGAATATCTCAACCATCGTCTCTCAGACTGTCTCCCAAACGCTCGCACAATTGGGAATTCTTGGTGATAGAGCACCTCCTGCACAGCAGCCTCCGGTAAGGATTTTATTTGATTGATTTTCTATTTGTTAGCTCTAAATATCATCTTACAAAATACAAGAATTTAGATTGAGGAGGGGAAAATATCATTTTCTTAACTCTATGAACTTGGGTTTGAGGGTGCAAAATTGAAAAGAGAGGTCAATCAATCTATCGATTATTCCAACACGACATGGGGGGTGAAAGTAACCCATAGAAACTGACAGAGTTCAAATTGGACTCCAAATTTGAACTTAATGCTCAATTTTATATTTCCTAAAAATAACTTACTTTAATGTCAACAAACATGGGTTTAAGAGGGTCAAAAATAAAAATATAGGTCCGATTAATTTGTCAATGACTCCAACACGACCAGGAAGGTGAGAGTGACTTGTAGAAACTGACGGAGTCCAAATTGGACTCCCGATATGGCCTGGGCAAATACTTTTGTATTTTATTAGCTAGTTTAGTTTCAAATCTATAAACTTGGGTTTGAGGGACCAAAATTGAAAAGAGAGGTCCAATCAGTCTATCGATTATTCCAACACGATATGGGGGGTGAAAGTAACCCGTAGAAATTGACGGAGTTCAAATTGGACTCCAAATTTGAACTCGATGCTCAATTTTATATTTCCTAAAAAGAACTTACTTTAATGTCAACAAACATGGGTTTAAGAGGTCAAAAATAAAAATATAGGTCCGATTAATTTTTCAATGACTCCAACACAACCGGAAGGTGAGAGTGACTTGTAGAAACTGAAGGAGTCTAAATTGGACTCCCGATATGGCCTGGGCAAACAATTTTATATTTTCTTAACTAGTTTAGTTTCAAATCTATAAACTTGGGTTTGAGGGACCAAAATTGAAAAGAGATGTCCAATCAGTCTATCGATTGTTCCAACATGACATGAGGGGTGAAAGTAACCCGTAGAAACTGACAGAGTTCAAATTGGACTCCAAATTTGAACTCGATGCTGAATTTTATATTCCTAAAAAGAACTTACTTTAATGTCAACAAACATGGTTTAAGAGGGTCAAAAATAAAAATATAGGTCCGATTAATTTGTCAATGACTCCAACACGATCGGGAAGGTGAGAGTGACTTGTAGAAACTGACGAAGTCCAAATTGGATTCCCGATATGGCCTGGGAAAACAGTTTTGTATTTTCTTAACTAGTTTAGTTTCAAATCTATAAACTTGGGTTTGAGGGACCAAAATTGAAAAGAGAGGTCCAATCAGTCTATCAATTGTTCCAACACGACATGAGGGGTGAAAATGACCCGTAGAAACTGACGGAGTTCAAATTGGACTCCAAATTTGAACTCGATGCTCAATTTTATATTTCCTAAAAAGAACTTACTTAATCGGGTTTAAGAGGGTCAAAAATAAAAATATAGGTCCGATTAATTTGTCAATGACTCCAACACAATCGGAAAGGTGAGAGTGACTTGTGAAAACTGACAAAGTCTAAATTGGACTCCCGATTTGAGCAAAATATTAAAAACTGTCATTCGTCAAATTCAGTTAAATGAAAAACATATTGCTTTTAATTTTAAAGAAAAATTGATTTATTTATTAAGTATTTGATTTTAATTTTTTTATAAATGATATACAAGATCATCCGTCGTGAGATGTTGGGCGAGACGACGACCAGGATGACACAAATGCAGAGGATTTGTGATTTCATTTTAGTTGTGTAGATGTTGTCATTTTATTATGGATGTATGATTAGTTTGTGTGTTTGTACTTTATGTGATGAATTTGTGATTCGTGGAGATTGTGATTTGTGTAGTTGATTTATTGTGGTTTTATGTTATTGTTATTTATCAGGTGATTTATAGTCATTTATGTTAATTTATAAAAAAATAATGTAAAATTAGCGACCGAATAGCGACGGTCGCTACAATGACCAACAAATCGATCGTTGTGGGCGACCGATCGGCGACCACTCATGGTTGTCTCTATTAGCGACCGATAGTGCGACCGATGGAGTTTGGTCGCTATCAGAGACGAAATCTGCAACCGATCATTTTCGGTCGCTATATAGCGACCATAATATAGCGACCGAAATATTCGGTCGCAATTCAGTTGCAGATCGATCGTTGATGAGTGTAGCGACCGATCTGCGACCGAATAGATACCAAAATTGTCGGTCGCTATCCGCGCTTTATCTTGTAGTGTACCAACAACTCGGACTAGTCATTTTTAGAGCTCAAGCAAGAAAAGAACTCTGAAGTTAAGCGTGTTCATTTGGGAGTAGTCTCAAGATGGATGACCTTCCTGAGAAGTATACCAACTAGTATAGTTGTTGGACCAGTTTGTTGGTGGGGTCGTCATAAGGTCGCTTGTAGTTTATTGATAGGGAGCCCCTGAGCTCGAGGTTGGTTATGTTGCTTGTGAGGACCGTTACAGTGGTGGCAAAGTCAAGTCGAGAATTTACAACACCTCAGCATGAAAATGAGCTATGTTTCGTCACAGAGACTCCCTAGGCCTCTGCCAGACTGTGAGGAGATAGGCCGAGTTCTTCATTAGGTCGAGCATAGTCGGCAAGTGCTCCAAAAACTCCCCCCTAAGGACTTGGAATGTCGCTAGGATCCCCGGTGCAAACCTCTTGAACTAGGAGGTGACTCCTCCTTCCAGCAAGGTCGAAAATGCCCTATATTTGATCACATCCGAGGCCCCCTAAAATGTGAGCATAGTGTTAAACTTGTCCAAGTGGTTTGGGAGATCGGTAGTAAGGCTTCATCCTCAGCATCCCTAGGCACCCAAGGTGTGCCATCAAGAGGACTTTGCAGTAAAGGGGGGGACCTCAAGTGACTTTACGATGACACGAACTGTTCGGATAGACACTTGACATCCTTCTTCATCTTCTTGAGCCTCTACTCCAACTCTCCTTTAGCGGCAGGGAGTGCCGATGTCAGAGTAGAGGATGAGCTCCAAGATCTACCAATCTTGTGTCGCAAGAGCAGGGCATGGAGCTTCTTGACTCCTCCTCCACCCCCAACATCTTTCACATCTAGCACCGCTGTAGGTAGCACTGGAGTGCCAATCTGAGGTGGGCCTGTCGAGGCCTCCATATCTTAATTTGTTAACTTACGATGGGGGAGCTTCCTAGCGAGCGAGGGCTGTGATGAGGTCCTGAAGGCTGGCCAAGCCCTGAACGGCATCCTCGAGCTCGCTACCTTCTCCGACAACGAGGTGAAGTACTTGAAAGAGACCAGCATGTGGCATGTTGCATCCCAACGTTCTCCTTGATCTCATTTAGGTCGACCTCAATGTCATGAATCTTCCCCTTGCTTCTTGTCAGACCTATGGCGCCCCACTTCCCATAGATGGCGCCAATGATGGAGAAAGGCTATCCCAAACTAGCATCTTGGCCCCAAGCCTAGGGTTGCTCGGGACGTTGGGGAGATGGGAGGAAGCACATGCTTGTCATTGAGTGCCCGAAGCCGAATTGACCCTGCAAGGAAGTAAAACTCAGGATGGAGCTTTTGGGGTCAATCCTGTAATGCCGAATTAAGTTAGTAGTTAGAATGAGAGCAAGGGATATGGGAAGTTAAATGAGAAAAGAGAGGGAGAGTGAGTGAGATAGAGAAAGCACGTGGGGGCGAGTCAGAAGTGTGTGGCCGAAGTGCTAGCTGAGAGCTCCCAACTCCGGCCTACTAACCCCTTTTACTTGTGACTTTAAAGTTGTATTTATGGGGAGGCACGGTAGGTGGGGGCAAAGCTGCCCAACGCCGCATTGATGTTTCTAGGGATTTTGGGCATGCGAGAGTGGTGTCGCCCCGTTGGTACTCGCTTTCCTGTGTGGAGCCATATAGATTTTGATTATGGAGAGAGGCATCATCCTCTGCCGATGCTCGCCTCCCTACACTGATTTCTAGAGATCCTAGGATACGAGGTGGCGACATCGAAAAAAATCTAGTTGTGATGGCGTTGTCGCCTGTCAGGGCATCTTTGGGATCTCAGGCGTATGGGTGATGACAGCTACACCTCCATAGGTGCCTAGTGACCATTGGTCACATCACCAGTATGCCCTTCTTGGGGAGGGCGTGACCCATGTCTGGGCAGTTGCTCGAAACTCACAGACGACTAACTCTTGCCTTGGAATGGATCTAGGTCAGGCCGATCGTGCCTATGCCAATCTTCGACCTATCCATGGTCAGGTCAATCCAAGGGCCAAACACTACCCCCCCCCTCCCCCCCCACTCTAGAGCGAGGTCTCTGGCGCGAGACATCAATCTGGATTAGGTCTCCAAGATGGGTCTCAGCTCAACCTCATTCTTGAGAGCTATGTTGGTCGGGCCATCCTGAGGGCCCAACAGCTTCTAAGTTGTACGATATTCGGACAACTCATGTTCTCATTTTTTCTGCTAAACATAGAATATCCTAAATTATTTTGTGGTCCTCTTAATTTGGAGTTCCTCACATTATTGAGTTTCGAAATCAATTGATTGTGACCCATGTGATACTCTCTCTATGCGACTTCAACCTTTAAATTGAGATTTTATGGCACAATTGATAATCCATTGATTTACGAGAAATTCATCTGTTAAATCGGGCGGAGGCGGGATGCAGTGGCGGATCTAAAATTTTATTTCAGTACAGTCTTAGTGGTGCACCTATATAAATTTAGTAGAATCACTCATGACGAAAAATTATCTCCCCAATATAAATTTTTTATCTAGTGGAGTCACAAAATTTCACTGAATATATGTTAGATCCATCCCTGACGGAATGTGTGTAAGTAACCTAGCCACTTCTTTGCTTGGCGATGAAAAACAAACTTTGATGAAATCTTCAACTTGTTCTACTAGTTTTCACGGTCATTCAAACCAATAAATAATTCATAGAGTGAGCTATTGAATAACTCAATTAGTTTGCGTCACCTAGCTAGCTAGCAATACATGGTACAGTGTGTAAGGAAGGGGAATTACCATCATAACCCCCACGCATTTTACTCCTTAATTTATACGCATCCATCAAGGTTAATTACTTAAGCAGCAAAACGTCATGATCTCTAGCTGTATGCATGAGCTGTGTATCCCGCATTAATTAGTGGCACTGGACTAATATATGGATGTGATAACGACGGCTGAAGGAATGAAGTTAGAAAACACTTGAAGGAAATTGGATTTGGTCATGATGGTGACTCTTTCCTAAAATTCTTTGTATTCTATTACACGAATCACGTTGACAAGAATGAAAAGAGCAGTTCTTTTGCATGCAGTTTAGATTGAGTCGTAACGCTTTTTTAAATTATATGAGAAATTTTTGGTGGATAACAAGCAGTACTCCGCTTCCTCTAATTATATGCAGATGCAGCTCAAGTGCATGCATGATTTCAGGGCAAGATCTAACATGTATTTAGTGGGGTTCTGTAATATTGTTGGATAAAAAAATTTGTATTAAGAGTATAAAATTTCACTATAGATGATTTCACTGAATTTATATAAATACATTATCTCATGCTCCGTTTGTGTCGACAGCGACGTGACACTTATTATTGCCTGAGTAATAAGTATTCACTGTTACATATATATATATATATATAAACTTTTCTTCCTACTTCTCGTTGGACTACAGTATTAACATACACCTGTTCATTAGCTTCCATCCCGGTTTTACTCCATTAACGTATGTGAATCCGAGGGATACCCATGAAAACGTAGGCTTCACCATCCAGTAATTTGATTTAATGGCCGTCTAAGTTGTTGGTGACGGTGGGAACTCCAAGGACCCAAGGACGGCATGCATGGCCCAACGCCACCGTCTCCCCCGCCACTCAGAAGTACTCAGAGCTGGAGCTGCCATGCTTTCTTAACTCACCG
This sequence comes from Colocasia esculenta, assembly GCA_014218235.1. NCBI lineage: Eukaryota > Viridiplantae > Streptophyta > Magnoliopsida > Alismatales > Araceae > Colocasia > Colocasia esculenta. Next base: position 43,506 of record JACBKR010000142.1, on the reverse strand, counting down.
CCTATTCTTCACCCAATACGTGAGTAACTTCAAGTATATAAAGGGGAACCTGCACACCAGTTCGATCGTCACGGTCATCTCCATCGATCACCAACAAGAACGAACAAACACCCTCTACTTAATTTCTCCATACATCTGTCTGCTCCAAATGGCCCGCTCGTTGAAACCCTCTGTCCTCCCTCTCCTCCTCTTTGTAGTTCTGTTGACCATTGCCCAGGTGACACTAGCCGTACGTCCAACTTCGACAACCGATCCCAACAACAAGAAGCAGCAAACCCAGAGCACCGGCTTGCCAAACAAGCAGCAGCAAGCCGAAGCCCAGCCCGCCAAGAAGCAGCTACAAACCCAGAGCACCGGCTTGCCAAACAAGAAGCAGCAGCCGCAAACCCAGAGCACTGGCTTGCCAAACAAACAGCAGGAAGCCGAAGCCCACCCCAGCAAGAAGCAGCAGGCTCAAACGAAACCCGGCAGCAAGGGGAAACAAACAGTGACGAACTCCGACAAGAAGGAAACAGAGTGCTTCGATCACGAGGGGACGGTGCTGATCCCGGGCATCGGGCGTTACATGATCGGGAGCATGCCGCAGCTGCCCACCATTGGCGGCACCTTGGGCAACAGCGTCCCCGCCGCCATGAACGGGCAGTACCTCCCGGGTAACGATGATACCTTTGTGCCAAACCCCGGATACGAAGTGCCCAACCCATTCCATGGTTCCGTCCCCTGAGATGGCCGTCGGTTTTGCGTCGGATTATGCTGTCTTCTGTTCTGGGTAGGTAAACGTTTGTCTTGTAGTGTTAGCCATCTCAGAGTACTTTATTCTCTGCGCAGTGTCGATGCTCCCTGCCTTTACGAGTGCCGGCAGGGAGATGCACCGTTGTTGTTTTGCTTACATGTGGAATAAAGGACGAAGCGAAAGACTACATTTGTTTGGCCTATCCAATTTCAGATTTTTGCTAGGCCTAAAGGTTGTAGGAAGAAGTTAGCATGTGGGTTAGCTGCTGTGTTTCACTTCCATTACCGTTCCTCCTTTCCATTTCCTGTCGGGAACTGAATGCCCAATCTCTCTCTTCTCTTACGTATGCCTGATTCACTGATTTCAGCACCTTTAAATGACATGAACGGGAATTATATATCGACATGACGAGTTAACGTGGAAGATTAATTGAAAGTTTGTGTGTGTCTCTCTCAAAAGCTACCAAGCTTTTGGCCATGGAAAATGGTTTAGTGATATCTGTATTTGACACGTGCACGTGACATTTTAAAATTTATGTTATGTGAATAGTATCAAATAAATAAATATATATATGTTATAAAATGATGTCATTAAATTATTTTTTCTTCGACGACGAGAAAAGTTTACTACATTCTGTAAAAGTAATAACGCCTCATTTAATTGTATTTTTGAGTGTCTATTTATCCACTTCGTGTAGTTTATTTTATCATTTTTTTTTAATTTTAGCATCTATTTTTTTTGGTACTCAAGTTTCTATTTTAATGTTAAAATTTTTCTCTTGATGTGGTGTGATGCAATGAACTAAATTTGGTAGTCAAAACAGAAACTTAAATTTCAAAATAAAAAATTTGACTCCAAAAATAAAAAAAATGATACGGTGAGTCACATGAAATGGATAAATAGACATTCAAAAATATAATTAGACGTGATGTCATTCACTTATAAAAGTGCAGCAAACTTTTCTCGCAAGAAGAAAACTTACGGCACTAATATCAATCTCTACTTTTCAGCAGATGAAAATTTGTAGATTCTTACTAGTGAATCTTTCTTTCACCAGTTTCACAACATGTTGCTCTGCCTTGGAAGTTGGAACTTAGACCTTCAACCACGAAGGAGCTCGAGAGGTGTTTGTGTTGTGCTGAATAGCAGACTATCCGTTTTTCCTGGTTCTGACATTATGTTGATGTTATCAACGCCATTATTTGGTCCCTCTTTCAAGGCGCATACCCCTTCGCCTCATTAAGACACAAGAACCAGCTTAAAGGAGTGGCGACGACCCAGTGCTTCTACCTGATCGGGCTTCTCTCAATCAAAACGAGAGGAAGTTCACAATTAATTATAGCTTCAACAAACAAAGACATCTCCGCATGTTTTGGATTCCGAACGGGGAAAGCGATGCTTTGGCTTGCTATGTTAGAAAGACCAGTTCTTAATTGGTTCAACAGTTGGCAATTTAAAACCTTCTTTCCAGCCTCTAACAACAAAAAGATCGGACCTTTGCAGGTCTAACACAAAGAACTGGAGTTAATCAAAGCCAGAGAAGTTACTCAAATTAAGTCTGAAACAGGGCAACAACGTTTCTCTCTCAGTATTTTTTTTTCTCTCTTTTCCTGTAAGGTTCTTGCAGAGCGGAACCTCGCATTGCCTAGAATCTTCATCCAGGAAACATAATAAACAAGGAAAAGAACAAACGCCTCTCCGGCCACTTATTTGATCTTTCGCTGGAAGAGGATCACAATAGAACACTGTGACTAAAAACACTCATTTTTTGGTTACTAGAGAGATATATTTGTACCTTTTGCTTGGAAAAAATATAAACGTACACAACACACTGAAAGAAAGAAAGCTGTGGAACTCCCCGCATTGTGTACTGCTGGTGCCGCATACACCTACAGTGGTGATAACCTGATAAAAATGATGAGGGGGCGGGTGAAAAAAACCAAGAGGAGATGGCGAGAGCAGAGAGAAGAAGGGGACAACTTTTGGGGGGTTTCAGACGGACCGCCGCCCTCCGTTGTCTCCTTCTCTAGCGGCCCCGTTGGAGGGCCTTCTCGGCGGTGTCCATCTCCTCGAGGATACGGGTCTTGCGCTTGGCGGGGATGGGGGCGGTGGGGCCGAAGCTGATGTAGTGGCCGGAGATGGCGTTGAGCGCCGAGTACATGTCCCGGAAGGAGGGGCGCCCCAGCAGCTCCTTCTCCCGCCGGTACTTGGCCACCCACGTGTTGGACGCCTCCCGGAGGTCCGCCACCGCCGTCGCCACGTTCGGGTCCCCGCGCTCCATGGCGATGGTGAATCGCACCTTGCCGATCATCTCCGTCGTCTCCCGCGCGTACTCCTCGTCCGACGCCGCCATGGATGCCGGTGGCGCTGCCACGGGGAGGAGCAGCAGGGGGAGGCCCGCGGCCATCGACAGGGAGAACTCCCTCCGCCTGCAGCCGCCATTAGCGGTGGTGGGGGTGGCCGAGGGAACGGGGGAGGAGGGCGGGGTTATGGCTCTGGGGAGAGCCACCGCCACCGTGCGCTTGGAGGTGGGCGTGAGCAGAGACGAAGGCGTCATTGCCGTCATCGTCAACCCCCCCCCGGCGATGGCGGCCACTGGTGCGTTGCAGAGGAGTGTTGGGAGGGGGAATCCGTGATGAAGCAGGAAGAGATCAGGGACTCGAGCCGTCGGGACGCGCCACGTCACCGGTCTCCTTATCACCTTATCCCGTGGGATATTCCTCGACTGGACAAATCGAGGCCGCTGACCTGGCCTACTCCGTGGTTCACCTTCGGAATCGGAGGAGTGGGAAGGGGGTTCCATTTATAAATAAAAGGGAAAGTCTTGTTGCAAATCAACAAATCTAATGGGGGTTTGCCACCTAACCTCTCCTCTTAGGGTTAGGTGATCATGACATGGGGTATTATAATAATACCCCATATCATGATATGGCAAACTCCCATTGGATTTGCAACAGTTTGTACCAAGTTGCTCTCACATTGTGTAGTAGTATTAGGATCGCCGAAAAAAGATCTATTATCTGATATTTACGGCAATTTCATCTGTCATCGTTAAAAAATTTGATCTGTTATCTGGTATCTAAGACTCTAATTATCATCGTAAAATATTTGTACGGTGACTCTAAATAATGTTATCGTAAGAGATCAAGTCTTTTATGCTCGACATGTCTAGTCACCTTAAAAGAGTGGACTTTCACACGATAATTTTCTCCGTCCCTATAAAACTACAATATTTATGATGACAATTTCTATCATCGTAAAATAATTGTCATAAAATCTCAATGCTGTTAGAGTTTGCTACTGAATAGACAAACGCGAGAGTTACATAGAGTTTTTTTTTTCTTTTTAAAAAAGTAATTTACTTGCAGGCATGCAGTGAGTCTCATTTTTTTCCATTTATTTTTTTAGCCTTTTCAGCACTAGTTCTTTAAAAAAATCCGATAATTAATCAAATTTGTGAAGTCTATCAGTGACACGTTGAGTGATCAGGGTAGGTCATCCTTCACATGACTGATCAGTGGGCATGAGACCGAATAGTTTAGAAGCTAAGATATTTTCTACGTTTCCATAGAATACATAAACTAATTAATGATACATATCCGTTAGATCAGAGGTTAAATTTAATCAAACAAGTGGTTCCAACTTGGATTGAGGACAGGTTAAGTTGAAAGACTGGTCAAGTTATAAGAGAGGTTAAATTTAATCCAACAGGTCACTGCCAACATAAGCTGAGTGCTGAGCTAGCTGACCAAGCTGCAGCCTCCCAATCTTATCTTTGTCGAATATAGATAAAACATTGTTCTAATAAGTCAGATAAGAAAATTGTGGTAACTTTATTCCATCCGAACAAATATTTGGTAACTTATCCTATTGTCTTTATAAATTTAGTTATCCTAAGATAAACATGTTCATAACCAACATAAAAAAGTGAGTATCTTTCCTTATCTCACTTTACCATAACCCACCTTACTCTATCTATATGCTTGTCAACGAGCCCCCAGGTGTCATTATGTGACCCCAAAGGTTAAGTTTCAAGATCAGTAGGTTGTTAATCCGCGTATTATGTGCATATATATTCGTATGAAAAAAAAATAAAAAATTTACGGTCAACCCCCGATTAGTAAAGAAACAGTTTTATATGTGCTTATTATGGTCGATGTATACACCTATAAACTCCAATCTTATATGGGCTGCATGACGAAATATTATTGATGGCCCATGGCTAATTCTCATTAGTTATTCCATTATCTTTTATTGATAAGAGTAAAACGCACGAATATCCTCATAATGGTACACTATACAAATTTTAGACGTCATCCGTACAAAAACTGTGATGAGATGCATGCGCAAGGGAAGAGCAGTGAGATTCAGATGATGCAGCTGACCCAATTAACAGAGCATCACGTGAAGAAAACTAGCTACATATAACCAATCATTATTAATCTGTCAGAAACCTGGATTCCCAGGCAGAAGGATCTCCCTAAATGTGCAATCAGACAGCTCGAGAGAGACTGCATTCCTTTGCCAGTCACAGAGCACCACAGATTCTCTGTTGGATGCCCCAACAAACCAGTAGGATCAGAATTAGGCTGCCCAGAGCACCACATTACACTTTGTTGTAGGCCTCACAGCTTAAGTGTTGAACTATGGACAAGACCCAGGAACACATACTCCACACGTATAACACATGTACTTCATTTTTTTCCTTCCCCATCTAATTACCAGTCGAAGTGTCTGAAACACTTAGCCAGAATGTACTGACAACAATGGTGGATTGTGGGGGTGGGGTGGGGCAAAGATAGAATGCACATCCCTGTATAGAATCCACAGCATGCGGTGGGTGATTCTTTTTTGAAAAAAATAAATTTGCTATACACAGGCATCTTCAAGGTGCTGCGATGGACGACCCGATCAGGAAGGACTGATCTTCCAGGCCTTTCACACAGTAATCATCGACGGGTCATTGTAGCATCTCCCAATGCACATATTTGATTCGAAGCCCTGACGGAAAAATAGGAACATGTATGATAGTTACAAGTGATTAACTAGGCCAAATTTCCTGAAAAGAAGGAAACGGAAATTTTTATGCGGTAGTGGCATATAGTAGACATGGTAGACTCAGCAGAAGTGTTTTCAGTTGACGAACAAACAACAATGAATGAAACAGATGAAAAGCCAGAGAAATGATACCAGTGGAATGGCTATGAAGATTTCACTTCTGTCTCTGATGTGGACTCGTTGCTTCTTGCCTCTGACTTCTCGTTGGAATAGCTGGGAAATAACATATGGAGTAATGTTAACTTTATGTAGACAAATGTCCCAACCATTTCAGTAGTAGGTTCACGGATGTCTCCAATGGGTGATAGGACATTTATGGAACGTTGGTTGTACACTGAAAACATTCAACAGGACAAGCAACATCTAGAAAGCTGGCCATGTACTAGAGTGGCCTAGTGGTTAGCCCCCCATGTACACCAAGATTGTGAAGTCTTGAGGTTCAAATGCCATTGAAACTTGAAAGAAGGATTATAAGGAGTTTCTAAAAGATAATGTAATAGACTAATTTCCAACCAAAAAATAATCTATAAAGGTAGCCACCAGAAATCTCATTAACACCACTACATAAGAACAAATATGAAACCTTCAATATCTGTTCCATGTTTACTGTTAACTAATGTTTGATAAAAGGAGAGTGGATTCACTGCATATACATCAATAAATGGAGGAGCGATTAACAGATACAAAATCATCAAATTGGGTTTTCCACCTCTTACTAACATCTTCTATGGCGTTCAGGTCTCATATCACCACAGACTAAATGAAACTGCACAGTGCCCTTTTTCAGATTAAAAATAATATTTTTAGGTTCTTTTTCACAGACTAAGTAATGCATCTCTTGTACTATAGCTCCTTGAGATGTAATTAAAAGATCTCTGACTAAGCTGTTGAAGATACAATGTCGCCTAAATTCTTAGGAGCTCAACAATGTTTAACAATATAATTAAGCTAAGATTAAAAGTGAAAATATGCTTTCCATTTATGACACAAGTATAATCAAGTTAGACGAAGAAATATGGCTAAACTGGTATACCTACACAAATGTTCATTAGATGATTTGAAGGAAATGAATGTCAGAAACAAGATATCAGATGTATGAGGCATGAGAAGCATTTTGCAAAATGTTGTAAAAGTTTGACAATTTTAATACAAGATGAATGTTTTAACATTAATTTGGTTAGAGATCAACAGATCCAATTTGTAGTTAGGCCATTCTGCAAGACCAACATTTCTAATGCACTGGACATAAATCTTTGGCATGCTTCCTATGCAAAGTAACATGGTACAGCCCTTCAAAAGATAAAACCCAAAATTTTCACTATAATGCTAGGGTAATTCATGTCAGCCAATCTGTTAATTTTTTTAAACGAATGGAAGAGACATATGTCCATAGAGGCAAAAAGATTTCGCCACACTACAGACTGCAACTTATACTTGTGGGGGAAATATGCTATTACAATCTGGTATGCAAAAGAAGGTAGGATACTCACGTTGACAGTATTGTAACCCAGATGAGCTCTACACAATCCACCCAAAGAAGCCTTTGTTCAACTGGTATTACTCCATAAGTGATCAAGTGTGCAAAAGGCCAAAGCTTCCATCCTGCCTGTAAAATAGAATTGCAACAATCCCATAACAAAGAAGATGGTTATTCAACATGGCAGATCATTTATCTTCCATATAAGCTTTAAGAAAATGAAGTAACAGAAAATGCAAGAGTAAAACTTATGTGCTTATCATGGGGAATACTTGTAAACTAGGGCATAAGGTACACTGTTAAGCTTTCAGAATGTTCAGGGAATAATATTCTTTCAGTGTTGCCTTCCAAATTATATATATAATACAGTTCCCATGTCAGGAATCAGAATTTTCTTTCAATATTTCCTTCTCATCATGTAGTGAAATAGCATCCATATACCTAGTTGTGCAAAACATATCATCATTTTCTATCTATGCTTTAACATGTCTACAGTGTAAATGCAATATTCCTCTTCCCCCCAACAAAACATAACTCATCCCCTCCATGGGCACCTGGTGTGGATGCATAGGTGTGGAAGTGTGATAGTGTGCACCTGAGAACACCTCAAGCATCTTCAACTTTCAAATGGTAACCTATTACCTTTTTTATACAATCTGAATCTATGCTGAAGTTATCCTTGACACTACAGTATCTGCCCACATATTCACAATTGTCGGGAGATATTGCATTCTTTAGCTAGCTCCCATAAAGTCATGACTCAGAAAGTTTACTAACTTGCAACATGCTGGTGTGTATCAAGAAAATCACTATCAGCAATGAAAATGTCCAACACATTCCAGGAATATAATAGGTGTTTACAGGTTTGACAGGGTTCAACATTTATGCATGCAAATTAATAAGAAAAATATCGGCATCTTAGACCATAGATAAACTTATACTAGCATTAGTTCTTCATCAAAGTTAATTATGAAGAAACAGCATTTGGCCCAGATAAGTTTCATTTCACCTCAATAATGTCCTTCCGGACATAAACATTTCATTTCAAACTTACTATCATAAAGAAAGATGAATCGTGGTGCTGAGAATAACACACCATATTGGTTTGTTAAATTGATGATGAATTCTGTCATATGAACATTCAGTTTGCTGATAAATAGATCCTGGACTAAAATTTTGTTTTTTTTCTTAATTAATGCCTTTTTGTTTTGATGCCCAAATTCCCAAAGCATATGATGACTCAACCACTAGATATTTTGATTTCTTAAACAATCAGAAAATAAATGAGCAACCATGCAACAGGATAAGCTGAAGCTGGAACCTCATATGTTAGGGGTATAACAAAAATATAAGCAAGAAATTCTTACTTTCAACATTGGCCAAAATGTTGCTTTCAGTTCACTGAGAATATTTTCTGGAGGTTCTAAGCGTAGAAAGCCCAAGACCACATAATAAATGCTATTCCACACTCCAGACCAGACAGTTTGATCAAAGGCCACTTTAGCAGGGACTACCCACCAATCCTGAAAAGGAAAAAGGGCCTGCAACAAAGGCACTCTGTTTTAGAAGCTCAGGTAGCCAATGCTTGAAACCAAACATTACAAGTAAAAGATAGAGAGTACTAAAAGTTCAGCTGTCAAATACCTCACAGAAGTGATAATAATAATGGGAAAGTGATCCATGAAGAGTAAAACCGACAAGGCCAGATCTGAACATACGAGCCCGGTCAAACTCGAAGAGCGGTTTCCCTTCATAGCACTGAAAATGCAGTAAGTATAGACATGTCAGCTTCAACTACCCTAGAAACAGCATCCTCCAACATGCATAACATGAAAAATGCTTCACCTGTGCAATCCAATCACCCAGAGAGTAAACTATGCCACTGATCATCATTTTAGCAAGAACAGGATGTGTTTTCAGAACCTCTTCATAAGCAATCCAGTTATGTTGAGGTGCATATCTAAGAATCTCGTAGAGGGTCCATCCCTAATACAACAGAAAAGGGGAAGATTAATATGAAAGATAGAACAACAATGATTAACAAGTTTCTCGTCAAAAATGAAATAAGTCGCAGAACAAAACTTTTCCAATGATGCAACTAGCAACAAGTGTAGACAGGATCACTAAAGCAGTTCAAACTCAAGTTTGTAGATATGTAAGACACATGTACTATACCACAGTAGAAATTTTCATCCAAAAACCAACAACTGCAAAGAACTAAGAACCATTTCATCCATAAAAGTAAACTCAGCTACTGCCTATATAATGGGGAAGGTGTCCATTCACTTGCTTGGAGAATCAATCATATGAAAAGGAATAAAGGGGCAGCTGAAACTACAGTACCCTTTTCAGACATATACAAAAGCATAATAAGCTGGACGTCTTGTTAATGCATGATGTTGCAGAGCATTACTTCTTCCGGCATATTCAGAAAAGAGTGCACAGGATTCCTTCTAACATGCTGAGGTCAAATCATTGATTAGCACAGGATCTTTTCAGACATAATACAAAAGCATAATAAGCTGGACGTCTTGTTAATGCATGATGTTGCAGAGCATTACTTCTTCCGGCATATACAGAAAAGAGTGCACATGATTCCTTCTAACATGCTGAGGTCAAATCATTGATTAGCACGGGATCTTCTATTGATTCTATGCACAAGCATCAAAAGACATCAATAGACTATGGGTAAGATTTATGAATGAGTCTTAACTACTACTGCCTTGTGCATGGTTTCTCTAGCAGGTTGTGACAGCAGTGTGAATGTATAGTCCCCAGAAGGTTGAAAGAAATCAGTTTTCCTCTACGAAACTTGGAGATGAGGAAAGAAATATCTCTGGTGAAAATGAATTTAAGTAGAAGAGGATAAATATTATGCAATTATATACAGACGCAATATAGAAGTTGTCCCAATTACAAATATATCAAGAGATCATGAGGAAGTCAAGGAGATGAAAAGGCGTCAGGTGCCCACTCTGCTGCGGCTCTAGCCTCTAGTTGATTATTTCTTGGATGTTTTAATGTGCCAGAGGGGGCCATAGAAAAGTTCTGGTTTCTGTTAACCATAATAAATTCTCTAGGAAGATTCCTTGAGAAGAAATGTGACAAATGAATTCTTCTTGGAACAGGGACCATATCTGTCACCTGAACCTCCTCCTTCACCCTTATCCCTTCACTTCCCATCTTCTCTTATCTGTCACCTGAACCACCTCCTCCACCCTCATCCCATCACTTCCCATGTTCTCTTTATGCCAATACACAATTGTAGATTTCTGGACCTTAGCCACTGACCTTCTATTGAATATAATTCCACCAGAAATATATGTGAACCGTCTCATTTAAAGAACAAAGGAGAATAAGCCATGAGGAAGATTAGCAGGTGTTCTATGCCATTTAAGAGGCTGGCAAATTACCACAAAGAAGTTACTTTATCAATAAGAATCACCACAATGGAGACATTACCAGACAAGGAACGTCATAATTAACCGCTGACATCAATACATAGGGAAGTCAATCACCAAACGGCAAGAATGAATACCCAGGATCAAGGATATGGAGTGGCTAATTAACGACAAGTAATGACCAAAAAAGGACAAATCCAAAAAGCACAAGATAGAAGGGCAGTAGAAGGAAAGAACAAGTACGCCAGCTGCCAGAACAAAAACAAACTTTCTAGAAGTCACCATAAAAAACCCTCATCCGCCAACCAGGGGTTAGCCAGGGACTCGGGAGATCAAAACCGGAGCAAGCAAAATGAGTTGGCCTGAGATTTGCAAGACCATGTCCTGAATCAACAAAAAGTGGATATAGGTGATTTCAAATTCAGAAAGGGCAACATGTCATTTGAAATGTAAGACTCCTAGTGTGAAGATCACACAGAGAAGGAATCAGATTGCAGGATACTGTAACACTGAAACAAATCAATGATCAACTAAGACCAGAGAACCAAGAACACAGAAATAAGATTCACGAAAGGGAGGTACATAATTTCAAATATGTCATGGCAGAAGCAATGAAGGACAAAATGTTTTAAACACACTGAAGACGGAGAAACCTCCCACCATAACTGGACGAGCTCCCCATTCCAATTTGCAACCGATGAAAGTATACAGAGATGGGAAAGTGGACGAGATTACCCACATGCCAGTAATCGTGGTCGATGGTCAGCAACTTGGTGATGGCAGCGGTGCCGGCGGCGAGCACGATGGTGGCGTTGATTGCCCGGTCCACCATCCTGTTAAGGTCCTCCCCATCCGCTACCTGCGTCCCCGTCGGCGGCGGAGAAGGCGACGAGGAACCCGGCGAAGAGGAGAAACCGACTCCAACATCCCCAAAAGAGGTCGCGCCGCCCTCGAACGCAAAACCCCCAACCTGCCCGTTTCCGATGACGACGTCCTCCTCCTGGGCGCCCACCGCGGCGAGGCCCTCCTGCTGGTCGGTGGCGTCGCCACTGCGCACAGAGATGATATCCGGGTCCTCCAGCGCCACCGAGACGATGACCGAGCTCCTGCCCAACCCCGCGCCCCCGCGGGCCGTTCGCCAGGAAAGGTGGGACCTTTTGCTGGTCTGGGAAGTGCTGCGGTGGATGACAGGAAGGGACGAGGAAGAGCGGCTCCTGAAGGAGGCGGAACCGCCGGACTCCGCTCCGGCGGCGAGAGGGGACGTCTTCAGGGAGAGGAATCTCTGGCATGCGACGCTGCTGAGGGCCGCAGCGTTCGCAGCCATCTTCCTCCTAGCGCTTTAGAGAGAGAGAGAGAGAGAGAGAGAGAGAGAGATGGATCTTCTGAGGAACTAAAGGCCTACACCGCTGCAGGAGCGGGCGCTCTTCCTCTGATCCTGTAGCTGTTGGAGGACGGATCTAACGACGACAGAAGCCTGTGGAGCGATTAAGGGGGGAAGACGAGCATATAAATGGTCGCGTGGAGTTCCGTGAAGGCCCAGTGGAATCCATGAGGCGCCTCCGATCCTCTCGTTCACCGGGTGTGGGTCCCCCTCCCTGCGGAGAGGACGTAGGAGCCACACACCGACACACGCCACCCTCTGCTCCGACCAAAACCATGGAGTGGAAGGGCTCTAACCTTCACAATTTCTCTACATCGAGATAGACCTCATCTGCCCGTAGACATTGCCGGAAGAAGACAAACGGTGACGAGGACTGGTACATGAACAGCCTGCACACAACAGCATGCACGGCTACGTGGTATCTTCTGGCGTCTGGTGAAAGACTGCCGAGCCGCACCACACCACCTCTAGTTCTGGGAGCTTCCAAGGCCGCAGAATCTGAAATCTCCGGGGCCGTGTGGTGCTGCAGAGAAGGCGGCTCGGCCAGATCATGGTGGTGGGGCCCTCATCCCATCTCGACCACCTGAGTGGGGGTCAAGGGTTTTGCTAGTTCTTTCCTTTTTCTTCTAAATTTTTTTAAAAGGAAAGTATCTCCACCCCATTCGCTGGCGCAGCAGAAGCAGATCCTCCAATAAACTGGCACCATTTTTTTTTGTCTGATCGTGAAATAATCTGATACTTGTGCTATCCATCTAGGGTACTGTATGGGTCCAATAACGTTTAGTTAGCTTCGAGACCTCGCCGTGTAGGAAGGAACCAGCAGACCCTCTGCAATTTGTTTCCTTTTGCTGGCGCAGCAGAAGCAGATGTCATGTCCTTGGACCCCCAATTAAGTACCTGCTTTTGCCTCTTCCTGGATGAAGAACATGCCAAGGCGGGTGAGTAGCTAGCGGGTGGGGGATGTTAAGTACTGCAAGTCATGTGAACAGCAAGAACTAGCTAGAATTGGTTGTTAAACGGCAGTGCTAGGATCTAAAGTTTGATTGACCAAGAAGGAAGAACATCAATTTGATATTCTAACTCGGGTATATCGAAATTATGTTTTATATGGGGCCTGTTGGGTCCTGTGACTTCTTAATTATACTTTTGTTTATCATATAATCTATGTAACGATTACTGTGGGACTTGGGTCTTCCACACCGTTGCTTAGTGATCGCCTGTGGACGAGGGGAAATTGGATAGAGAAAATGAAGAGAAAAGGTGCAGGGCGTGTTAGATTTGAAAACAATTTTAATTTTGATTTTGTTTGAAAAATTTAGGTGCACATACGTTTATCTTACTGCAGAAAGATCAGAAGATTGAGCTTTGATGGACCCTATCCTGCAATCTATGAAGGAACAACATTAATTACATCTCACCCATGAGGTATGAGAAAATTCTTGATTAATCAATTGAAAAATTTGGAGCCTAATATTCTCCTCTAATAATAAATTTATTTGGAGTAGATAAATTTGAAAAATTAATCATCACATTTATCGTTCGAAAGTTGATTTGATCACAAATGTTAACTTCATCATGTTGATATCCAATTAACACATGATTATTGAACAAGAAGATTAAATAATGACAATTTCTCAAAAGTGATTGGAAACTGAATTCATTGATAAAAAAATTTGTACAATACATCACAATAGCCAAGATACATATGAAAAGAAATCATCATTACATTTTAGTAATCTATGGGCCAGCTTGCAAGTTTCTTATTTTCAGATTTTAATTTTGGTTTTGGTGTTGCTGTGTCATCTGGGATTTGATCATTAGATTATATATTAGCAAACACTTGAATTGGCATTGCAATTTGAGTGACTTATTACTTACTGATTTTTGTTTTTTTTAGAAGTAACTCAGATGTTTATGCAACTCATGTTCAAACTGTGGAACTTCTATTCTAAGATTGGGCTTAAATATCAGACTTCAGATTGTTGTTTGAGACTTCATTTTGCATATTTATCTTTAAAAATTTTGATTGGAGAGTTCATCTTTGTTTCTTTAAAGTTAAAGCTCTAAATTTTTTATTTTCTCGTGTTTGCTGAACAGATTTAAATATCTGACGTTATTGTTAGGTTCTTGGTCATTTTCATTTCTCTAATCAACCTTTTTCCTATTTCATTAATGTTCATTGTTGTCTCAGCTTTTGCACTGGGGCCTTCTTTTTAGATGTTGGACTTCCAACATAATTGTTCCAATTAGGATTTAGATTAAAAATGTGAAGCTCTATTTTAACTTTGCTTTTAAAACTTGTTTGAAATCCAGATTTATTCTGGAATTCTAATCTGAAGTTCTGTTTTGATTTTTTTCTGACTTTGTTCTGTAATATGAGGTTTATTTTGAATCCTTGTTTAAACTTTGAGATTCTATTTTAACTTTTGAAGTTAAAGTTCAGTGTTGCATTTGCATGAATTTTATCTTCAGAATTCTGAAGAGAGCTCGACTTTGTTTTCTTAAACAGGTTTGAGTTTCTGAAATCTTTTGTTTTCTCCGTTTATTGCTTCATCAATGCAATTTTTTTTAGTCATTGTGGTTTCAAAGCTTTGAATTTAAAGTTCTGTCCTCAAGTCACTGTAAATTTCTGTCCAATTTCACACCCCTGTTCATCCGTTTTTTCTTTAATTTTATTTTATTTCAGAGACGTGCCCGGACCTTTCTTTCGTTCCCGGTTGTCTTTAGACCTTCTGGAACAATATCGAGCTTTTTAAACCTCCACCAGTTCCTTTAATAAAAGAAAAATCTCAGATTACTTTAGTGTTGAAATTTCACATTTAACTTGGCCCTTTTTATAAGCACCAAATTCAGTGATATTTTTCCTTCCACTGTTCACTGTTATCTCATAGCTTCGAACCATCAAATTCACGGTTCTAGCTTCATAGCTCTATTCATCCTGTTTCAGATTAATTTGATACTGAAAGATCATATTTAATTCATTTCTGTTTACCAATTCCCATCTCAATGGCCTTCCTACTTCTCCTCCACCCAATATTATCTTATCAAATGAAAAATCAAGTTCTTGTATCCATTCTCTTGCTCTCATACGCCAGTCGAGAATGGGGCAGCATCTCTCCTTAGAGGGCTCTCAGGTTGCTGGAACACGGAGGTCATCAAGATGACCCCTAAACATTTTGTAACTCTTGCCGATCTTGTCACTGCATCGATGTTACTTCTTCAGTTCTTCCCTTTCTTTACTCGCTGCAATGCATTGGGAGAGAAAAAAAGAATAAAAAAAACAATGACCATTAAATCTTTGGCATCCAGAAACTCCTGGGGGCAGAACTGCAAATTAAATCTTTGAGAACGACGTCATCTCATGACACCGCTATATAATCACCATGCAGAAGAACCTGTAAAAATTTTTTTTGGGTGATCCAGGGAAATAAAGTTTGCGGTCAAGAATATTTCCCTCGACTGCAGCGTGACCAACGGCAGATGGGAAGTAACGGGCTTAATAGTTTTTCTTTGATGGGGAATGGTACGTGGAGAGGAAATGGGTGAGAGCAGGAGATGGAACCAGGACCCCCATCCCCCTTCACCACTGTGACAATCCCAGAGGAATGAGGACGCCTTCCTCATCCCCCCCACGTCACAGTATAGGTAGAGCTCGGAGGGGAGGTGCGCCGGCCCCTACAGAGGGTGATCGAAGCAAAAGAAGAAGACGGCGGGGGTTCTTTGTGGAGCGACCATGCTGCTATTTCGATCCGTTCTAAGCTCCCAACTCCTTTCCTACAGTTAAAAGAAGAGTTAGAATGGAAGATGTAGAAGAAGAGGACAGATATATTTCAGAGGGAACAATAGAAAAACTTTTATCACAATTTGTCATGACTCCTCAAATTGGCCAGACACTTCTCTATTTATATCGTCTGGTTTGACAATTTTTTGGAGCAATCACCACATATCGGCCCATCTCCAACTACCAACACTAACAAACACAACCACCTTAACAATCGATCCTTAAGTCTACTTGCTAACTAACAATCAAACTAAATCGGTCTTCATAAAACCCGACTTAATATAGTTCAACAACTCGTTAAAATTCCTCTTCCCCCCCCCCCCCCCCCCCCCCCCCCCCCTCCCCTTCAAAAGCGACCTTGTCCCCAAGGTCGAAATAAGGAAAATTTTTAACAAAATGATCAAGTACTCCTCCCAGTAACCTCTTCAAGTTGACAACCTTTCCATTGAATCAATAGTTGAGACATTAGTTTATTGTCTTTCTTGACTATTCTTGTATGCAATACCTGTGTTGAGACTTTGTCCATATTCTCAAAGCATCTGCACTACAGAGAACGATATTGTCAGTGGTTGAGAGCTGATGACAAATATACAGAAACCGCTGACATAAGAGTATGTCCGCGGCTATGAAAGCGCTACCACAACCGTTGACAAAAATCTGTGGACACATCTTATGTCAGTGGTTAACTCTCACCGCTGACATATATCGCATTTGTCTGCACCTTTTCTAGCCGCAGACATAAGAATTATTGTCAGCGGGGAAAGGAGCCGCGCCGCCATATTTTACAGCAACGACTACGAGCCGCGGCCATAGACTGTACAGCAACGGCTTTAAGCGCGACCATTAGCATATTATGGCCGCGGGATCTAGCCGCGGACATATGGCCCTTTTATCAGCGGCTGAAACCACTGCCTTACAACATTTTTGTTAGCGATTTTTAAGGCCGCGGCTATATGTTACTTTTTGTTAGCATCCTGTAGCCGCGGACATAGTCCCTTTGGCAGCGGCTTCTCAGCCACTGACAAGTTTCAGAAAGAAAAAAAAACTTTTTTATTTATATACCGGCACTCTATTTGTACATGAACACCTAGATCATTCAATCATATATTATTGAGCCACCATCCAGGCTCGCTGGATCATTCAATCACACACATTATTGAGCCACCACCTAGGCTCGCTGGATCATTCAATCACACATATATAATATAATGCATAAATATTGTTATACAAATATCCAGAACAGTAGAAAATATGAACCGTGTAATAAAATAAGAGGGAAATCAAGAGACATGGTCATCATGATCTAAATAATCATCTGCCGCCTCATCTGTCTCACTATCGCTTTCGCTCTGAACTGGAGGGGTACATGCTGGGTACGTGCCTGTGATGCCTGTATCAGGGAGAGGAGTATGCTCATCTCGTCCACCTTCAAAGCTACATTCTCCAATTGAGAAATCTTTTCTTCCATTTGATTCATCTTCTTTGCCTGTGCTTTCAACTTCTCTTCTTGTGCTTTTAATTGTTCTTGCATTATCCTTTCTCGCTCTGAACAGGCAGATGTTCTTGTGCTCCATACCATGTGCTCAACGTCTCTCCACTACCCGCACAGCAAACACGGCCATGTCGATCTTTCCCATTACCGAAATGAAGGCGTCCTCGGGAGTCGCTGTGGTGTGGCTCTCGTCATCAACGTCTAAGGAAGAAGCAATCATCTGAGTCATAGCCTCCTACAACAAAAGGTAGAGAAAAAAATATTAATTATACAACTATTGTAATGAAAAATATATTCACATAAAATAAATAGAAATAAAATTGCTTACATATCGTCTCCTGCTCTCCTCATCTACCCAGCTCTCATTGTCGTCAGGTAAGTCTTTGCATCGACTCATCTTGAAAACCTCAAGTCGATGCGGAGTACGTCCATGCATATTAGACTGTTTAAATTAAAGACATATAAGTAACTAATACATAAAAGGGATAACATAATTCATAAAACATAACTCACAAAATCATTCATCAACTGTTCATGAGAAGTCCTGCCCCGTCTATATATGGCATAGACTAGGTGGCACGGTTTTGCTTATTTCGGTCAGCAACCCTCTAAAAAGACAAGAATAGACAGTTATTGTTCCATTATCGAAACAAAATAATCATAAATAATTATATTCTAAGCATTTTAAATATTACCTGCTCATCCCCAGTAGTCCACATCTCGCACATTGTTTGCTAATTTGAGGAGTCAACATGCTGGGACGGACGCAATCGCATCATCTAAAGACTTGCCATTAAAATGCTGACATGAAAAATAAAAATTTTGTCAATATATAAACAAGTTTAAAAAATAAAGTACATATGAAAATGAAATAGTATATTAACTTACACTTTTTTTTTGCTTGCTACGCCAGCTGCGATGCATGGCGCTCATGTGAGCAAGCATCTCCCTATTTGTTTTCTCTGTTCGCTCCCACTGGTACGTCAACTGCAAAACAAAGTCACTCAATTATAACAAAAATATATACATATATACTATTCAATTTAAACAATAATTACCTGAAGATCTCTGAATATCAACTCCTGAGTCGCAACAGGTAGCTTCGCAAAGTCTTTTTACCAAATCTTACAATACATTTTTGATACAACGCCCATGCGACTCCTAAAGTGATCTACAGTAGGGCCAACGCCATATCCTCGGACGAGGGAGACATTCCATTGTTGCCCATCAAGGAGCCTCCTCTCTGTAACTCCCCTAGTTAGCCCTCGACGGCCAGTGCCCCTCCCCCAAGATGGTGCAGACGGTGCAGATGGACTTGTTGAATATAAAAACAAAACATCATTAGAGAATATCTATTAAACAATGAATATAAAGTTACATGAAATTAAAATATGAACCTGCTACAGAAGATGTAGATGCCGCCGAAGAGCCCTGAGGGTTGGAAGAGGGAGCTATCTGCTGAAGAGCGAGAGGGAGAGGAAGCTCCTGAGAGGTGGGAGCGGGAGGGAGCCCCTGAGATGTGGGAGGGGGAGGGATCGCCTGAGAGGTGGGAGGGAGAGGGACCGATAGAGTCCGATGCCTTCGTAGGCATGACCCATCACGAGAAGAGCGCTCACTACCGAAAACCATCTGTTAAAAAAATTGTTAGTAAATATGTAACATAACAAGTTAAAAATTTATGTTAAAAATGAAATACTAATGTAAATAAATCACCTAAATATCAATATAATCGTCCACTCTTACGTTACTTTCTTGACATAGATCCACATCTTGAATTTCTCCTCTAATCGGAACATCAATCAGATTGTCCTGAAACGCTTCGTCACTTGGTTCTATATCATTCTCAGGAGACTTATCTTGCAAGTCGTAGTAATCACGCAGACGTGCTTTGACAGGAATGATCCATCATTGTGTGTGTTTCATTGACATAAAACACCTGTTCACTTGACTTGCCAGGGCAAATGGTTCATCTGTATTGAGTCTTTGACGAGTGTTCAGACTGATAGTTCCATATTTATCTATTTTAAATCCTCTATCTTTTCTATAAACATCCCACCGTCACACTCAAATAAAACAACACGTCTTTGATTATCAAAACATTTTCCAATACATCATTTAGATGTC
The DNA here is from genome assembly GCA_014218235.1 of Colocasia esculenta. Lineage (NCBI taxonomy): Eukaryota > Viridiplantae > Streptophyta > Magnoliopsida > Alismatales > Araceae > Colocasia > Colocasia esculenta. Next base: position 24,059 of record JACBKR010000142.1, on the reverse strand, counting down.
CATAATATCCATCACATCCGGATTCAAGTTCTGCATTGACAATTGTTAGGAATCGATCAGAGCGCAGCGGAAGCGCGATTCCCTCAGGTTGATATCGTTGCCGGGGGTCGGATCGAACAAAAATCGTGAAACCGCGCACAGGAAGATCTCATCTTTACCTTTGCGGGGTTGCGTAAATCCCGAATCCGGGGAGGAGGTGGCGCAGGAGGCGCCGGTGCTTCAAGCCGTTCAAGTGTCCGGCCTCTAGACGTATCCACGCGAGCTCCGGACGCAGACGGGATCTCCTCGTTCTCCACGCGTCTCCCGGATCTCAGCTCCACTATGTGCCTGAGAGAGGAGAGAGAGGGTGGGGGGCGCCCTGGGAGAGAGAGAGGAGGGGGGTGGCCAGGGTTAAGCCTGGAGCTTGGCCCAGGGTTTAACTCTCAGCGTATATTTATAGACACCGCGGTTTTTCATAAAAACCCAGTCATTATCTATAAAGAACACCTTGCCAAGTCTGCTCGGAACTCTTATGCGTGTGACCCTCTAGGCCCAACTGCTAGTCCAGTTTTCAGCCCATTAAGCTCAATAACTCTTTATTGACTTATGGTAATTAATTAACATCTCATATTAATTAATTACACAATCAATTATCATCTCACGAATTGACCGGGCTTCCAATCAAGTGGGTGTCAAGCAACACCACTTGATCCTGGAAAGCATTGGGGTTCAGCAACCTTCAAGGAACCTTTTGTATTATCAGTTACCACGTGACTATAATCCTTCGCTCGTACAATGCTCCCGAGTGCACTTAGGGTATGGTCAACTGTCAAACCCTAAATTGCACACTCACTCGGTTTAGATGCCGCATAACTATATCAGAAAACTCCTTTTCTGATAAGTAGTCTTGCCCTGGCCAGGGACTATCAGGCATCCTTCCGTAGAGCATTCACTCTCCTATTACCGAGAGCGAGCGATCCCATATTGACCACACAATCACCTTCGAAGGTATTCCGCTAGATCCGAACACTTAACTGATTAAGACCTCATGGCTAGAGATCTATAAGTCAAGGTCAAAACCCAGAAGTCCACCAACAAGGTGTCCTTGTGTCTCAGGTCTAAGGACCAATCACGCCATTGTGATAATGAATCTAGCTGGTTGACAGTTAGGTAACATTACCATCCAGCGATTCATAACGGATCAGTTCAGTGAACTCATTCTCTAATGAGCACCTACAGATTCACCTTAGTGTCCCCACACAAGTGACTATGAGAGCAGTCACCCTCATCATATGAGCAGGTGCAACCTGTACTAGCCTAACCGGATCCGATGTCCTTCTCGGATATCCTCCGACTAGGAACAATTAAGAATATACGTTTAAAGGATATTAATCTCATTATTATGATCTCATCATAATTAATATCCATTGCGCATATTCATGGACTTCATAATGAAACGGTAAACGAATTACACATAATGAATATAAAAGCCTTATTATTATTATCAAAGAACAAGATTGTACAAGTTATGATTGGCTTGATGACACCCATAACTAACAATCTCCCACTTGGACTAAAGCCATCACCTTTATGTCTTAAACCCATAGACTCTAGGTGGCGCTCAAACACGATTTGAATCAAAGGCTTCGTCAGTGGATCTGCAATGTTGTCAACTGAAGGAACTCTTTCCACCAGTACATCTCCTCTAGTGATAATCTCCCTGATCAGGAGAAATCGTCTCAGAATGTGCTTTGACTTCTGATGAGACCGCTGCTCTTTCGCTTGTGCAATGGCCCCATTGTTGTCACACAACAATGGGATCGGATCAGAGTCACCTGGCACCACACTAAGGTCAGTGATGAACTTCTTCATCCACACTGCCTCCTTGGCGGCTTCAGCTGCAGCAATGTACTCAGCTTCTGTCGTCGAGTCTGCAGTGGTTTCTTGCTTGGAACTTTTCCAGCTTACTGCACCTCCGTTTAAGGTGAACACAAACCCAGATGTAGACTTGCTATCATCTGGATCTGACTGGAAATTCGAGTCAGTGTATGCCCGAAGTTTCAAGTCCCCTCCTCCATAAACCAGAAGTATATCCTTAGTCCTTCTCAAGTACTTAAGGATACATTTCACTGCCATCCAGTGTGTTTCACCTGGATTTGCCTGATATCTGCTCGTAACACTTAGAGCAAATGTCACATCAGGCCTTGTACATAGCATGGCATACATGATAGACCCTATAGCCGAAGCATAGGGGACTCTATCTATGACTGCCCTCTCTTCAGGAGTCTTAGGAGACTGCTCCTTAGAGAGATTAATCCATGTCTCATTGGTATGAGACCTCTCTTGGAATTTTCCATGCCAAACCTTTTGACAATGGTATCTATGTACATGGATTGTGTCAAGCCAAGCATCCTCTTAGATCTATCTCTATAGATACGTATTCCTAATACGTAGGATGCTTCTCCCAAATCCTTCATGGAGAAGTTCTTTGACAACCAAACCTTTACTGATGATAGCATCCCTAAACATTCCCAATGAGTAAGATGTCATCAACGTAAAGTACGAGAAAAGTGATAGCACTCCCACTGATTTTCTTATACACACATGGTTCATCTTCATTCTTAATGAAGTCATAAGATTTGATAGCCTCATCAAACCTTATTTCCAACTACGAGAAGCTTGCTTCAATCCATAGATGGATCTTTGAAGCTTGCATACTTTGTCTGGACACTCTTTGGATGTAAAACCCTCAGGTTGTATCATATACACTTCCTCCTCAATGTTTCCATTAAGGAAAGCGGTTTTTACATCCATCTGCCAGATCTCGTAATCAAAGTATGCAGCAATGGCAAGAAGAATTCTGATCAACTTTATCATAGCAACTGGTGAGAAGTTTCGTCATAGTCAATTCCTTGCCTTTGACGATACCCCTTTGCCACCAACCTTGCCTTATAAGTGTCGATCTGTCCATCTGCACCTATCTTTCTCTTAAAGATCCACTTGCACCCAATAGGTACAATACCTTTGGGCAAGTCTACCAAATTCCAAACTTGGTTGGTGTACATGGACTGCATCTCAGAATTCATGGTATCTCGCCATTTCCCTGACTGAGGACAATCAACAGCCTCTTGGTAGGTCTTTGGATCATCATCCTCATCATAAGACATGCCTTCACTGATATGTCCAACATATCTTTCAGGCTGTCTAGGTACTCTATCAGACCTACGCTGAATGTGTGTATATTCCTGATCAGGTTCCGGAACTGATGTTTCAACTGGTGGACTTTGCACAGTCTGTGGATCTAGAACCTCTTCTAGATCTACCTTACTCCCACTGTCCTCTTGGGTAATTATGGGGGGTGGGGGCTGCGTCGGAGGGGGTCGTCCCCCGGAAGGGTCGCCGGTTGTCGGCACCGTCAGAGGTCGGGGCGTCGTCGGAGGGTCGTCCGCCGTCAGGAAGGTGCAGAGAGAGAGCGAGAGAGTGTGAGAGAGCACGCATGGAAAAAATTGGGCACTTTAAGGCGGACAGAGGCAAAATAGGCAGCGGCTACAAAGCCGCTGCCATATTGATCTTTAGTAGCGGCTATGACAAGCCGCTACCATATATTATATGGCGGCGATAATAGCCGCTGCCATATGTATTTTTTTAAATTAACACATAAACTTTAGAAAATTAAATATATTTTCTTCTTGCATCAGTATATTTATTTTTTATAATTATAAGTATGGTAAATTATTAAGAATCCCTATTAGATTTTACTTATTTTTAGTTCATGACAGAGTTTTAACTCATTACAGTAAGTGTTATCCCATGTTACAGTATACGTTAAGGTTGTTATAGTAAGGTCCTCCCTATTACAATCAGGAATCCTAATTAATTTACTCTTATAAATATTACTATATCTATTAATGAATTATCTTGTGATGATACCAAGTAATTGTGTATCGACACCTAAAGAGCATGTGTCGCACTAAAAGAGGATCGGACCAGAATTTCAGAGAATGAACAGTTAAGCCACAATAATATGATCAAATTTAATCGTAACGAGAAAGAATTGGTATTGGCTTTTAATGCTTAGGTCAGCCGGTATAAGAAAATATGAACTTTCAATTGAAGAGCAAAACTGATATATGGCTTCTAATTAATGACTAAGTCAACTAAGCAAAGGATACAAGAAAAAAAATAGTTTAAACTTCTTCATCATCAGTATACTTCTACCATAGAATGTCTTTGGATCTTAATTACTCTTACATTTAATTTTGATCAATTATATATATATATATATATATTATATATATGATCGTTGAATCAGAGACTACATCTCATCAAGATCTCTGTTATTATAAGTACATTAGAATTACTCTATTAATTTGATTCATCTTTAAAATCAGTCGATTGAATTTGATTCATATTTAAATTTGACCATGTGGACTCATCATTTTAAACCAGTATGGATGAAGACACAGGTTGATCGACCTACTTGAGGACCCAGGTCAACTTAATTACTTGAAAACCCGAGCCCGATACTCATTTTTGTTTGACGAAGTCAAACGGTGCGCAAACAGACTTAAAGTCCTTCAACTCTTGAAGGCAGAACATGTTCTCACTCACGAGACTTGCACGCCTATGCTATCTGACTGCCGATTCATCTCTCGTCACCACCGTTCGAGACGCACTTGGCAACAGTACTTGAATTTACAATATCATGCATCCATATACATGAGAACATGATAAGAATACAAAGAACAATAAGATTTTTGTGATGGATCACAAATCCATTTCCACAAACCATTCAGGATCAATCTCTCTCTCTCACACACACACATATAATATAATCAGATCATTGATCAGTTTGCTTCATGGGTATATTCTTTCAAAGATATAAATTTACTCTGTTAACTCAATTCTAATTGTTAGATTTAGTTTAATAAACACATAAAAATATATATAAAACATATGTATACATATATATGTTCACTAATTTGTGTATAATATATTATATTTGAGAACATTACAAGTATATATATATATGTATATATATATCTAGCACAAATATACATATATATTTCAAATATAAATAACATATGTATATATCAATCACTAAACTAAAATAACTTATTATTAAAAAAATTTATATGTTCTAGATATTTCTGATTTGAAGTTTTTTATTTAAAAATGAATAAAATAAAATTTTTATATTTGTCAGCGGCTTTTTGCTGCTGACTAATACTGTCAGCGGCTTTACATGGCCGCAGACATTTAATCTATGTCAGCGGTTTTATAGAACCGCAGACATAACATCTATATGTCAGCGGTTCTAAAAGCCGCTGAATAATATATGTCTGCGGTCAAACATAGCCGCGCCTTAACTCCACATTTGTCCTCGGTTACATTTCAGCCGCTGACGTATGCTGAACTTTTATCAGCGAGTAGGGCTAACCGCAGACAAAACATTTTTATGTGGTGGTCAATTATAGCCGCTGCCTTATATCTCTTTTGTCCTTGAATTTTCATCCGCGGACATATATTCGTTGATAAATGTTGGTTCTCTTGTAGTGCTGGTAAGGAAAGAGTTGAAACTTTGTCAGTAGAAAACTTGTGCTTAAGTTGGGAAACATGAAAACACTAGATGGATCTTGAAAGTAGGAGGTAGCGCCAGTTTATATGTCACTGAACCAATGCGTTGAATATTTGATATGGGCCATAATATTTAGCACTCAGCTTGTGATTGATCTTGGTAACACAGAACGTTGTCTATAGGGTTGGAGCTTCAAGTATACCCAGTCACCCACCTTATATTCCTTATTAGTTCTATGCTTATTAGCCAACCTCTTCATGTGGTTTTGTGCCTTCAATAAATGTTGTCAAAGCTCCTTAAGAATTTGATCCCTGCCAAGTAAAGTCTGTTCCACACCCAAAGCTTTAGATGTGCCAGGAACATAAGATAGAAATGTTGGTGGTGATACACTATTAACTGCCTCAAAAGAGGTAATGTCAGTTGATGAATGAGTTGATGTGTTATACTAAAACTCAGCCCAATGCAACCATTTCATCCATAAATGTTGTTGCTGGAAACAATAACATATGATATAAGTCTCTAGACATTTATTAAGTACCTCAACTTGACCTTTAGACTGTGAATGATATGCACTACTCATGTGCAACTTAACCCCCTGCAATTTAAATAGTTATTGCCAAAACTTGCTAGTAAAAACTGCACCTCTGTCAGAAATAATAACTTGTGGTAAACCATGTATTTGATAACATTAACAACAAATTCTTGTGCAACTGAAGCAATAGTATATGGATGCTTAAGAGGAATGAAATGAGCATATTTATAAAGTTTGTTGATGACCACCACACACACACTTCAAGAAGAGAATGTTGAACTCTCTCAATCTCTTTTTTTTGCACAGCACCCCCACAAGGAAAAATGGTTTGCACTCCAAGCAAAACACTCTCTTCGGAAGATGAACCCTACCTTCTCTTCGGCGCCCTCTCTTTTCTTTCCCCCCCATTGCTTGCGCCTCTAGGAAGACTTCCCCCTTTTGGCTTCTCTTTTTCCACCCGATTTCCCCTTCTCTCATGAGACCATGGGGGAATTTTAAAAGACTACTTTTAAGGGCTAAGGTGGCAAGGACCTTTTGCAGCTAGCCCCCTCCTTTTTCTATATTTCCTTTGTCACCCTTTTTTTTGACATATGCCACCGGGCCTGTTCTTGTGCACTTTAGTGGGCCTTTAACTGGAGTACCATCCCAATTGCACCCCTTGATAGAAAATGCATGCAAACAAACAGCTTCTGGCCGTTGCAAGCCCTTCTTGTCGTCTTGCTATCGGAACAGTTGGGACACGTGTCGAGGCACATATAACTTGAAGGCGACATGTCAGTCGTCGCGTTCAGGGTGACAGGCATGCGGGCGACACTTGGCGGGTCCAACTGTCAGGTCAGACATGGCCTTTGAGGTCGCGATAGCATGGCTGTCACCTTCAGGTAGGTCACGACGACTTCATCATCACGTTTTGAAACCCGAGCTTTATATAAGCTGGTCCATTAGAACAAACTTCTTTTTTCCTCTTTTCACTTTCTCCCCTCTCTTTCTATGACCCCTCTATGTGAAGCCTCCCTGTGGGGGAGTTCTTGGTAGGTGTGGCATCTTCGGCTCGTTGTTCCTCCTCCGGCGTGGTGCTCTCTTCGGCATGGTGGCCTTCCTCTTCGACGTGTTACCACTTCTTCGACGTGTAGGAGGCCGACATTGCTTGTGGACGACGTGAGCGTGGAGCGGGAGGAGACGACCATGGACACAAGAGACCCTAACGAGGTTGGCTCTTCATTTTGAGGTAGGGATTTTCAACTTTCCTCTAGTTCTAGTATGCTAGGATCTCCTTCCCCCTTCTCCAAGCCTTGTATAATTCATGCTAGGTGTTTGAGTGTTTGTTTAGATTCCTTGATCTTGAATGGGGTTGTGGGTTTGAGTGATCTCATGAATGTGCATGTAAGGTTATCATGACTGTAGATCCTTCACATTTTCATGCATGGGTGTGGTTGAGGGTGGTTTGTACTCCTAGCATGTGTACTTGTTGTTCTCCATGCTTGTAGCACCCTGGATTTTTAAAATCCAAATAAAATAAATTTTTATTTAAATAAATGAATAAATTGATTTAAGTGGAATAAAGGGAGAATGCATTGTATAATGGGAATTAAAGCAATCCCCATTAAATTAAATTAGTAATGGGTTACTCTAATAACCCAAACCCAATGGAATGGGCCCAAATAGGGATAGCCTATGTTGGAATGAGAATTAAATTAATGAAATTCGTATCTAAATAATTAAATAAATAGTAAAGGGTTAAGATAAATGTTAAATAACCCTTATATATCTAAATAAAGAGTCCTAAACCCATCCTAACTCATTAACCACGAAATTAAACTCTCTCCTACCCATTAGATGGATAAATGAGAGAAAATAGAGAGATAAATGTGGAATTTTCGTAATTAAAGGAGGAGAGAAGAGTTTGGGGTTGTATGGACTCTATAGGAAGCTTAAACACTTCAAATCTCCTCCCTATCTCTCCATTTTCGTGGCTGGAACCCTAGAGAAGGAGGAGAAGGTTTGGAGACCAAGGAGCAAGGAGGAGAAGGCTTGGAGCAAGAAGGTTTTCCCGTTTTTCGTCTTCAACTTAGGTTTTTCTTGTACTCGACAAAAGGTAGGCAATCTCTCAAGAAAAAATCGTGAAATAATTACCCTAGGTAGCCTTCATGTACCTCTTCAAAAGCCCTATGGTTTCGTGGTATTTCGTTCATCCATTTGGGCGAATTTAATTCGTGAAATCCTGATGTTCTCATGAACTGAGATTTCATGTTTTCTCTAATTCCCGATATGTACTTGTTCACATGCCATGATAAAATTCTCAGTTATACTACATCACACTAGCTTTCAAACGCCCCTGGTCTTGCTCGATTTCAATCTCCCATAAGGGAGAATTAAATCTTTGAATCTCTGTCTATTGCATGTACCCGACTCTTCAAGTTTACCCTTAAACATCGTGCATACTTGATGTCCTATCATGATAAAATTCTCTAAAATACTACTTCATGTTAGCTTTCAAACGCCTCTGGTTTCATAATTTTTAATAAAGTGTAAATCTCTAATTAATTCGTTGAACCCTGACTGCGCCTGTTTAAGTCACCGAAAAGTAACCTAATCAATGCATGTCTAAACCTTGTCTATTTTCAAATTAATCGTGCATGTTGATAGATGTACATGTCTACTTTCGTTTAAAACTAGTTTCGTACTTTTTGGATCACCATACTATTTTATATGTAATTTAGAATGTCCATGTATCACAAAGGGCTCGCCCTGGAAAAAAGGGAAAAAGAGCAAACCCACCTGTTATCGCGACGGCGCAACCCGCCGCGATAACAGTGGGGTCGCGCCGGCCGATGGCGTCGCGTCAAGAACGCGGCGGCGCGGACCGCCGCGATTCACCCCGGACCGGGCCAGACCGGCCAGATTCCGTGTCGCGCCCGACCCCCCCGTCGCGACTTGAAACGCGACGGGTATGTCTGCCGCGTTTTCAAAGATTTCGGCCAGAACTATTAAATTGTGTACATACCCTGCTGTTTTGGCTATTTAACCCTTAATTAGCTACGATTAAACCATGTTATAATTAATTTGACTTGTTAGATTAATAAAAAATGACATTTGCACGACTTGTCATATCCTCAAGATTTCTTTACACTTGCACACATATAACATTATAAATTGCCATTTGACCTTGATAAATTATGCAATAAGTATTCGGTAAATTATCGAAATAAATGACTAAATTACCCTATTTTGTTAAATACAATTGTTTCCATTTTTACTCGTGTATTTTATCTACCGTTACCGTTTTCCCTCGGCCTTCGAGCACTCGAGGCACGACGGACCCGTTTTTACACACTTTCCCTTGACTTGGACCACCTCTCCACCGGGAATACTCTCGACTGGACCAGGGACTCCTTGTCAAGACCTCCGTAAGTCTTCTTGACTTTGGCGCACGTCCTTAGTCAACGAGCTGGTTGTACCCTAAACCCGTTACACTCTTAGGGATCAGTACGATCCAAGCCTTAGTGTTCCTTCTCGTCTTGAGTTCACACCGGACCACCTGACCCGTGTACACAGCACGGCTAAGGGCGGTTGTGACTTCTACCAGACTGTCGGTACCCGACCTGGTGCTGTGCAACCGTTACTATCGTGTTTATCGTCGTTTTACGATTGTACCCTCTCATCTACAGTCTCTTTACTCTCATCTGTTCACGTTCTCTCTACTCTCTCATCTATCTCGTCTAGTACTCTCTTATCTCTTCTTGGTACTCTATTGGCCATTCGTGTGATTGTCTAAGATAAAAGAAAAGACTAATGCCAGCGCAATAGGGCCCGATCAGGTCCTGGGAGGAGCGCCCGAAAAGTGCCAGTACCCATGGTAGTTAAAATGATCATAGGATGTGTTACGGCATGCATCCAGCGCCAGTTTACTATCTAGATTAATCTATGACAATCAAAGTGCTATCTCTACAAGTGCAAGCGTGATCGTTACTAGTGCACCATTGTGCAATTTACATGTTATATCGTTACATGGCCATTCTATTATCGTTCTCGTTGTACTATTTTCCCTGTGCAAGTTGCAATTGATCTCTCGTTATCGTGACATGCTCTACATGACTTTACTCTCTAGTTAACCTGCCATTAAAACATTAACTATTTAAAGCATGCTTGTGTTCATGAGATATTAAGTCCTACTGGGCGTTATTCGCTCATCCTGCGTATTTATTTAATGTGTTCAGGTGAGTCGGATGGAGACGACCACACATACGAGGACGGGACTGAGGGAGATGCTCAAGAGTGACCATTCAGCACCAGTGCTATCTAGTAGTAGTTAGTGAGTCAGTTAGTCATAATGTAATAGTTTGATTTTGAATAAAGTACTCTGGGCCCTAGTTCTGGCTCTGATACGTTGATGTAAATGATGACTGGTGGATTATTAATGAAATTGGAGTTTATTTGGTATTATTCCATTGAGCAATGGTTTGCATTTATTTCTCGCTCTGTACATTTAATAACTGTAATCCCGCTCCGATATTCCGCGTCGGGGCGTTATGCTCCTCTCTCTCTATGCACTCCGGATTTGCCATTTTGGGGCATTTTTGGAGGCCTCAGGTAGGCACCCAAGTCTCTGTTTGTGGTCGCGACAAGGTCCTTGTTGTGACCCAGAACACGATGCTTCCCATGTCGCCTTCTGGCTTCTAGTTACGAAAATCTCCTTGTCGCATTCTAGTTGCGATAGGAGATGTGTTGCCTTCTGACCCAGGTCGCGTCAGGCAAGTTATTGCATTTTGGTTGCGACTACCACTGCATTGCCTCCTCTGAGAAAGTGACAATGACCCTATCACCTTCTCAGACGGAGAGTGACATGCACCCTATTCAGAGTTTATTCCACTACAACTATGAGTTTCTTGGCACCTGTGTTGTTCCTAGCATGGTCTTAAACTAGTCATTCGCCTGGTGCTTGGCACTGGAGGGCTTGTTCCGTTAGAGGCTGTTACCATTACCTAGCACCATCGTCCCCGTGCGTCGATTAAGAGAGTTCTCCAAGTGGCGGGCGTGCTCAAGTCGCAAACTCTAGTAGCTGAGGGAAAAACGGTGGTATAGACAGTGACGTTGAGTCATTTACAGAGCTCTCTTAGTTGGTCTGTGATGATGTAACACCTCGATTTTATTTATAAAAATAATGGCCATTTGTGTATATACATGATGACGTTCTGATTAGTTTAAATTATAACGCACTCTGCCAATTCGAAAATAATCCTTAGAGTTAAACACACATGAGACTACATAAATTAATAACCTAAATAAATAAAATTTCATCAAGAGAAAAAAGGATTTAAAAAGAATTATATTATATTAAAGAAATATATGGGAATTATATACATATATATGAATTATGGCACAGTGATTGCGTAGGTTAATCACTATTCACCCTACGTAATAATTTACGTATTACCCCCCCCCCCCTATGTAGCAACTCTAAAATTTAAAACAATTATAAATAAATTTAATTTGAATAAAATGGGATTAAATTAAAACCCATTAAGCCAAATTAGGAAATGGGTTACACTAATAGTCTATACATGAGTTAATGAGTTAAAAAGGAAAGAGCTCAAGTTGGATGAGAGATATTTAAGCCTAATTCGTACTATTATTTAATAATTAAAAAGGGGCAAGATAATGACTAAAATAGCTTATAATAATTATCCTAAAAAGAGTCCTAAGCCTACCCTAATCCCTTGCCCACGGACCTAGAGCCCACCCCATGCAAATTAGATGGATAAAGACTAGAAATAGTGAGATAAACATTGAAAATTCGGAGTTGGATGAGAAGAGAGAGTTCTAAGTGTGTAAGGAGACATTGGACATACAAAACTCTCCATTTTCGTCTCTAGTCGACCCTAGGCATTCTCTGAAGCTTGGAGCATGAGGAGAAGGCCTATTGGACGTGAAGAGCAAGGAGGAGAGGGCTAGGAATAAAGGGGATTTTGCCATCTTCAACCTTTCTGCCCTAGGATTTTCAAAGCATTAAAGGTAGGCAATCTCTCAAGCAAAAACAAATTAATTTTGACCCTAGGTAGACCATGAACCCATTTACGAAAGCCCCATGTTTTTTTCATTATCATCATGTCTTCGTGAGTATTTCATGTTCAAAGTTTTGTCATGAACTTGTACCAGAACCGACTTGTTTACCTTGATTCCATGAATACACTTGATTGTGTGCTCTGAAACTTTTTCCATAAATATTGCATGATGTTAGGATTCGAATGATCATATTTTCCCAAATTTTTTATCATGTACCCTCTTCGAATTAAATCAGATTTCCCTTATTGTGTATGATTTTAGGTCATTGAGATGTAACCTATTCATATCATGTCCTTACCCTATCCATTCTCTAATTAACTGTTACTGTAGATACCTTTGCATGTCTAGTTTCATTTAAAACTAGTTCGTGATTTTTGGATATGTATACGAATTTATATGTGTTTTTTGAATGGCCATGTATCAAGTCCATGGAGGACTGGCCCGAATCCCAAGTGAACCAGTTCTCCTTTGGGGTTCGGCCAGACCCTCTAAAAATGCGACGGCCCGACCCGTCGCGATTCTCAGGAGGGTCGCGATAGACGAGCGCATCGTGACATGAACGCGACGGCTCGACTCGTCGCGTTCTCCACGCCCGTACCGATTGTCCAGAACACGACAGACCTAGACGTCGCATTCATGGATCGATTGCCCTAATCGCGACCGTTAACCCCGTCGCATTTAGAGCATCTGCCAATTGGCCTGTCTCTGTTCTAATGAACACGACAACCATCCCGTCGCGATTTGAATCGCGATAGGTACCCCCATTGTGTTTTCATTGTGTCAGACAGAACCCTAATTCTTCATGCAACCTATGTTAATCATGCCATTTAATCACTGTAAACCCTTAAATTGTATTGTTGTGAATAGTAATGCCATGTTAATAATATGGGTATATTATCATGATTTTCCATTAACAAAAGCCATGTGCACAACTATCTCTTACTATCATGATTATCTTACACATGCACACACTATACATAAATGTTTGCCATGAAGCCTTACCAAATTTACTCAATAATATATCTGGTAATTAAGTGTAATTAATCATATAATTTCCCTTTATCTTAATGAACTTGTCTTCATCTTATTCGCACGTTTTGTATACCGCTATCGCGTCCCTCTGCCTCGAGCACTCAAGGCGTGATGGACAATTTGGTTCTTTACACACTTCTATCTTGGCTTGGACGACCTCTCCGTTGGAAATACTCCTGACTAGACCAGAACTCCTTGTCGAGGTCTCCATAAGTCTCCTTGGTTTTGGCGGACGTCCATTGCCGATGAGCGGGTTGTACCATAATACCTATTTTACCCTTAGGAATTAGTATGATCCACAGCCTTAGTTGTTCTCTCTACCTTGAGATCACGCCGACCCTCTGTCTATGTTCATAGCACGACTATTGGGCGGTTGTGACTTCTACCATCTGCCGGCACATGACCATATGTGTTGCACTGTTATTATCGTCTGTTTATCGTTGCTTTACGGACATGACCTTGTTCTCATCTACTAGATCTACACTTTCATATGTTCATGTTCTCTCTAAACTCTGTCAATTACTCTCATCTAATCTTGGTACTCTATTTGGCCATATATTGAATGTCTAAGATAAAACATAATCTATGCCAGACAATATTATAAAGGGCCCGATCTAGTCTTGGGAGGTGCGCCCGAAAGTGCCATTTGTTTGCAAGAGTTAAATGATCAGGGTGTTCGGCATGCATCAGCGCGATATTACCAAGATTTAATCTATGGCAATCAATCAATCACTATACTATGTTCTCTCGGTTGACAAGAAGCTCGACCAAAAGTGCTATATCTACTAGTGCACCTTTGTGCAAACGTTACATGCTATTTTGTTATATAGCCAATCCGTTATCATGCTTGTTGTACTATACTCTCATGAAAAGTGCTATTGTTTCTCGTTATCATGCGACGTTACTCTCTTGATTGTTCTCCCTAGTTAGCCTGCTTGACAAGACATTATCACTTAAAATATGCCTATTTATATGAGATATTAAGTCCTATTGGGTGTTTATCGCTCATCATGTGCTATTTATTTCATGTATTTCAGGTGAGTCTGATGGAGACTACCGCACTCACGAGGAAGGGAATGAGGAGGAGCATGATTGACTTGTCTTTACGTCAACCAATGCTTTTAGTAGCTAGTTAGTTGTTAGTTAGTCAGTTGTAATAGTTTAGAATTGAATAAAGTACTCTAGGCCCTAGATATGACTCTGAATTAGTGATGTGATAGTTGGTTTGAGGATTTGTTAATGAAGTTGGATTTTATTAGGCTTAATTCCAATTGTGAAATGGTTTGAAGTTATTTCTCACTCTATACTATTTATTTAACTGTATTACCACACTGATATTCCGCGTCAGGGCGTTACATTGTGCGTGTTTAACCTCGGTGAAAACCCCTCCAACGATTTCATCCCCATCGTTCGCTATTACGCACACCTCATTTGTCGGAGCTCTACATATACCCTAATGGTCCTTATCCAGCCTCACCCCCTGATGTTTTGTCTGCTGCTGCTACTTTGTCTGCTGCCGCTGCTACTGCTGATGCTTTGTCTGTTGCTACTGTTGCTGCTGCTACTACTGCTGCTTCCACTAAAGCCTGAGGAAGAAGAAGAAGGAAGGAGGCACTGGGAGCTGCTGGAAGGAGCTCCGGAAGCTCTGTTTCCTGTTACTCCCATTTTTCTTTTGACTAAGGTAGCAAACTTCTTTCCCTTCTCCTTGCTACTCCAAGTCCCAGAAAGTTTGCTATTTGAGTGTTTGTTCTTAGTAAAGGAGACCCTCAGTCATAAGCCATTAAAGTTCTCCTCTCCACTCACTTGAACAGAAAAGAATCCAATTGGTTCATCGCCAGAATCGATCAACCGACCGATCAATTTGGTCGACTGATTCCCCCCCTTTTTTAACCACCTAGGAGAGAGAAAAGAGAGGTGGGGGAGGGGGGGGGGCTTATAGCCTCCCATTTTTTGGAAAACCATGTACAATTATAGTATAGTCCTTGCTCTTCTATTCCTACTCATTTATTTCCATTCCCAAGTCCGAAAAAGTGGTGCAATTCGGGTCCGTACAAATTTGGTTTTTACTGGAATCGATCGACCGAAACCAGAAATCGGTCGACTGTATCACCAGTCCGGTCGACGGACTTTGTCTTTCCAGTCGATCGATCTTACAGTCCAACCCAGAAACTAGCACTGGCTAGGTTGGTCGACCCGACTTTCCTACCTGGAACCCAGAATAAATGCCAGCCATTTCGGTCAAAACTTTACAGTTGAAAGGGTCAGTCGACCGACTTTATGTTTTTCAGACAGGATTGCTTCTTCCAGATATGTCAGCAGGAACCCTGCGAAATTGAAACTCATACCTTATTTTCATTCCATATCATTTAAGTAAATGTTTCATTTACTTAAGATATTACATGTAAATAAGGAAGTACCCTCCATTTGAATCCAATAAAAATATCAGAAAAATATATCTCTTACCAATAAAAATCAACTCTCCCACAGAAGAAAAAATCGTGATTTTGGTGATTCCATCAAAATAATCTTTCTCTAACTCTCATAATTTGGCCTACCTGAAAGTCTTATAATTCAAATAAATCTAGTAGATGCTAGAAATCCAAAGTCCGGCGAAAAATGATAAACATGCATATGACTTCTCCAAGGAGTCCCCTCCTACTGAAATAGAAGTCAAACATGCCCTACCCTTCTGGTCAACTGATTTCCTCTTAGTTTATACATGTTGTTCCAACTTGCTTCTTTCTCAGATTTCTTTTATAGCTTTATATTATTTAAACTTGGACCAACCTAACTAGCTAGCCTTACTTTGGCTTGCTATCACTTTACTCTCACATTGAACTTGCTTTAATATTAATGTTACTTCGAGATCTGCCCGAACTATATTAAAAGACTGATCAAACGGAAATGGTGACACCTTGGGTCTTCGTACTCTACTTGACCAATGCCTGTGCAATGGGGCCGATCCAGTCTCGGAAGGAGCACCCGAACTCGGCCACTGAATCGGTCAATTCGAATTGTATCCATCGAGAATGGATCTACTAGGTGTTTGACATATAACACCACCTACTGCTAAATTTAGTCTACATTGTAAGACCCGCCCCCCTTGGGCCCTTTTGCCCCATCCTCAGGGTCGCGACAGACGCCCTGGTCGCGACGTGGTCGCGCCAGAGAGGCCTATCGCGACGAACCCAGCCGTCGCCTTCTTGTTGCGACGGGGGTGGCCGTCGCGTCCTTGTCGCAGCGTCTAACGGCGTCGCGACTGCTTTTCTGATAGACGTGACCGCTGTCCTTTCTGTCAGAATGGCTTTGTCGGGTGTTAGGCACCCGCAGCGTTGACGCGACCTGGTCAGCCGTCGCGATTGCTTTTCTGGTCTTCAAGGTTTGACCGCCTTTTTTGGGGTCGCACCGGGGGCGGCCGTCGCGACATGGTCGCGATGCCTAGGGGCGTCGCGACATGTTGGTTGTCGCGCCGAGTCGGCCCGTTGCGTTTTGGGGGCCGTCAGTTTAAAACCGAACGTCGCGCCCCATTCTCCCCCTCTCCCTTTTCTCTCCTTCTTCTTCCCCTCTCCTTCCCTCCGAGCTCTCTTGCAGTTCTCCGTCTGTTCTTCATGCTCGAGGTGTTCGTGCTGAGGTGGTGTCGCCTTGGTCGTGCAGGGGCTGTGTTCGTGTTGCGTGGGGCGAGGAGGATGTGGTCATTCCTTCGTGAAGGCCCCAACGGGTCGTCTCTGCACGTGGAGGTGGGGACTCCTGATCATCTCGCTCTAAGCATGCTCCTTTCCCCCTTTAGAACGCGTTTTCCCATGGTTTGGGGCTTGGAAGTGTGAGGAATCCATGCTCGAGGTTGAGTGAGGTTTTCCTTCGAGTGTAGATCATGTGAATCCATGTTTGTGGGCTCTAAGGGTGGTTTGGAGGGATTTACAACTTTCATATATGTTGCACATGCTCTCCTCCCCCTGTGGAATGTTTATTTCGTATTTTTTGGGGTGGTTCCTGGAGGGACTGCTCCGAAACCCCCCTCTGCTGATGACGCGAATAGAGGTCGCGATCTTGTCGCGACAGCCTGGCTGGTCGAGACATGATCGTGACGCTCTTGGGTGTCGCGACCTGGTCGCGACGGCAAGAGCCGCCGTGATAGTGTCGCGACAGAGAAGGGCGTCACGACAAGGTCGTGACGGCCCGATGCATCACGACTACAACCGAGAGACAAGTTTTAGTCTTCGCCATTTCCGCTTCTTTTACTGTATCTATGGCACCTGTGCTAGTTCCCTAGTACGATCCTACACTAGTCGTTGCCCGGTGCTCGGCACTTGAGGGCTTGTCCCGTGTGAGGGTTGTTACCGTTGCCTGGGACCCCTGTCCTCGGGAGCCTGTTGAGGGAGTACTCCGAGATACGAGCGTGCTCGAGTTGGCAGCCCAACAGGCGGACTCTGGAGCTGAGGGGAAAATAATGGTTAGGACAACGGCGTTGAGTCGTTTTCAGAGCTCTCGTGGTTGGTCTGGGATGCCGAGGACGGTTAGGAGTTCTACCCGCACGCAGGCCATCCAGTCCTGTTTCTCACTGCCTCGCTCCTTGTGGCCCCGGAACCACTTGGAGAGGCCAGGCGTGGGACCGTAGTCCGACCAGACTACGGCAGTTACTGTTGTGTACTTTGTGTCCTACCTCGCTCTGACGAGACGTGAGAGTCAGGACTTAGGTCGAGCGTAAGACATCGGTGGGCGCACCTGACCTTTGACTAGTGGTAGTGCTTCCCGTAGCTAGTGTTCCTTGTCCAGGCGGAGTCCCCTCTGTCTGTGTTTGCTAGCCTTGTGGTGGTCACGACGAGCAGTCGTATGGAGTTTCCGACCGTGTTGTACTTCTGTACCGCGCTAGTTATAGCTTCACTTCTGCACTTCCGTTCGTAGTAGAGGATATAAACTATTGTTATTTTATTGTTATATATTTATTCTGCATGTTAGAGCCAGTAGAAGATTGGTAGTCCCTACTGAGCTTCTGTTATGAAGCTCATCCCTCCTTCTCCCAGGTGAGACTTCTCAGCAGTGGCAGGGCGCGCGTCAGGCAGAGGAGACGGGACGGCAGACAAGGACCCCGTAGCTAGCAGTGGTTCCCCTTTCTCAGTGTATGTCACCCTCGGGGTATGCCCCTAAGGGATCTATTTTTCCCCTGCCTCTTACTTGTACTAGCGTGCGTGTGTTGGGACTGTACTTAGAGCGGTACACAACGGTCTCACTCTCTTTTCTGTTTTTGCTTGTACGCTTCTAGTTTAGTAGTTGATGTTTACTTCTGTTACATATCCTGTTAGATATATATTATAGCCCTTCCGGGTCTCTGGATCTGTGGGCGGCGACTGTGAAAATTGGGTCCTCGGTGTGGGCCGAGGGTCAGTTTCTCGAGGTCGTTACAACATTTCCATGAACTGTATTATGGCATGAATTTCTTTACTATTTAGTTTCGGGTAAATTCTTTTATGATATCTTCATTGAACTGTACTTCATTATCTTTGCTGCATCCTCTTATTGACTGATATACTTATTGTTTCTTTCCTACTACTGTCAGACTTTACTGTTATTATTAATGGCAATTTCCTACTGAGCACAATTGCTCATAAATCCTACTTTCCTTTCAGACATCTCAGATGGGTCTGACTCGCCAAGGGATTGTGCGTTGAGTGATTCATAAATTAGCAAACCTTACTTCTTTTTAGACTTTGTCACTTAAGTTGTTGTTATTTTAACTCTAAACTATTGGCACGTGTAATATATTATTCCTCTGCAACTTTCTACATATATGCAAGACCGTCCTTGCTTGTATTATTTCAATCTTTCTATCACCTCCAAAAATAGTATATGAGTAGGACGTCACAGATGCCGAGGTGGTTTGGTCATTCTTATGACACAGATCAACTAGTCCTTCTCACTGTCTCACTCTACATAGTTCCGATACCATTTAGAGGGGCCAGGCATGGGACCGTAGTCTGTCCAGACTACGACAGTTGTGTGGTTACTTTTAGTTCTGCAGTCTCACTCTGACGGGAGGTGATAGACCCGGGCTGGTGGTCGAGGGTAAGGCGCATGGCGCTCTTGACCAGTTGACTAGTGGTAGCTAGTCTCCGCAGATAGTGTCTTTGTTAGACATTTCCCTCTGTGTGTGTTTTCAGTCTTGAGGTTCGTCCCAGTGCCATGGTAACATGAGTTTTTGGTCCCGACATGTTTATAAGATCGATGGCGGTGTAGTCTACTTTTCGCTTCCGCACTTACTTTGTGTGGAAATGGATTTATGATTCATCACAAAAATCTTATTATTTATTGATTTTTTATCATATTCTCATGTGTATGGATGCATATTGCGAATTCAAGTCCCACCGAGTACTACTCAAGCCATGATGGCGAGAGATGAATCTGCAATCGCATAGTGCAGGCGTGCCAGTCACGTAAGTGACAACAAGTTTTGCCTTCGAGAGTCGGAGGACTTTGGGTCTATTTGCGCATCATTTGACTTCGTTAACGAAAGTGGAGATCGGGTCGGGACTAATATCCCGCCGTTGCCTAAATGCAATGACGTTAATTACATCTCTCTAAGAGAGTAAACTTTTGATTAATCACCAGATTAGAAAGCCTTATGGCCTGAAAAAGGAACATCTGATAAAGGTACAAAATGAAGTTAACCCAAAATGGCAATGAGAAAGATGTCTATTTGATAGCATTTGACTCATCGTGATCATTATTGTAATACCCCAGAAAATTATTAATTAAAAAATATGAATAAATTGAAAATTTGTCAATTTATAAATTCAAACAAGTTAAAAAAAGGTACGCATCATTATCGTATGCGTATAAACTCATATAAAAATATCATAAAAATAATAGTTATACCTTAAATAATGTTCTCTAATGACCCATCAAGAATTTGAGCATAGAAAAATCGTTTAGACCAAGTTTAAGAATTTATGCGACTTAGTATCGTAATTAAGGAATAAGTTGGAGAACCCATTATCACATGTACCAAATAGAATTACAAATAAAAATAAACGTAAGGGTAGACTTTAAATAATGTGTGTTGATAGCCCATTATGAGAATTGGATCAATGAACAATTTTGGCCCATGAATAACTCTCTAATAAAAGGATATTTAAAATCCATTAAGTAAACTAATCTAGGAGTTGTACAAATTACGCCATACATAAGATATTGGGCCAAAAGCAAGAGCCCAAATGATGGATAAAGGCTAGAAGTATGAGGATAATAATATTAAATTGAATTAAAATAAGAAATTAATTGAATAACTATGATAAATAGATTTAAATTAGAATAAAGGGTGAATAAATAGAATTAAACCAAAACCCATTAAGCTAATTAAAAGAGTTATACAAATGGTTCAAACATGAATGGAGGGCCCAAATGTGAAGAGCCCATGATTGATGGAAGATATTTAGGCTTGAATTCAGAGTTAAATATTAAGTAAATCAAAAGGGGCAAGATAATCACTAAAATAGCTTGTAAATATCCTAAAAGGAGCTAAGCCTATCCCAATCCATTGCCCATGAAATTACCCTCTTCCCAATCCTATTAGGTAGATAAATGAAGGAATTAAAGAGATAATTAGAGAAATTCAGAGTTTTATGGAAGGAAGAGTTTTAGAAGGGAATGACTCTTAAAACAAGCCAATACACCCCCCAATTCATACCAACCCAACCCTAGATCGTTGCTGGAGCTTTGAAGAATGAAAGCGGAGGCTGAGGACGAAGGAGCAAGAGAAGGAGGCTTGGAACAAGGAGGATTTCATCTCCCTCTTCGTCATAAACCTAGGTCTTCTTTACAGTACGAAAAGCTAGACAATCTCTCAAGCACAAATCACATAACTTCGGCCATAGGTAGCCTATACATCCATCTTTGAAAGCCCCATGATTTCCCTAATTTTCGTTGCTCCATGAGGGAGTATTAAATGCCCTAATCTCTGTCATCTCCATATACCCGAACCTTCATGTTTGCTTCCAAACCATGTATGTACTTGATCTCATGTCACGAAACTTT
Source organism: Colocasia esculenta (assembly GCA_014218235.1). NCBI lineage: Eukaryota > Viridiplantae > Streptophyta > Magnoliopsida > Alismatales > Araceae > Colocasia > Colocasia esculenta. Next base: position 2,847 of record JACBKR010000142.1, on the reverse strand, counting down.
TATTATAGTTACTGCATGATGTTAAGGTTCTAATGATCTTATTTCCCCCAATTTTTATCATGCATCCATTTCAAATTAAATAGATTTCCATGACTGTACATGTTTTAGGTCACCGAAATGTAACATAATTAAAACATGCCCAAACCTTGTCTATTTTCAAATTACTCATGCTTGTTGATAGATCTGCATGTCTACTTCGTTTAAAACTAGTTTTCATGATTTTTGGATGTTCCTATAATTGTATACGGATTTTATATTAACCCTGTGTCATGCATGAAGGAGGAACCCAACCCAGAAAAAGGGCTGATTTCCCTTTTGGGTTCGGGCCGCCCTTCTGAAATTGTGACGGCCCGACCCGTCGCGATCTCAGAAGGGACGCGACCGGTCGAACCGTCACGTTTTGAATGCGACGGCTCGAGCCGTCGCGATTCCCACCCGACTGGCCAGTTCAGCTGTCGTGCCGGGCCACTATGTCGCGACATGAAACGCGACGGGTACCCCGTTGCGATTTCAAGAATACGGCCAGAACATTAAATTGCTCACATACCCCTGTTCTATATGCCATTTAACCCTAGTTAACCCTTAATTGTGCACTGTTATGATTAGTATTAATCTGAATATTAATATTTGGTAATATTTACATGAATTCAATTAATTAAAAGTAATATGCACAATTATTCATGTTCTCATGATTTCTTTACACTTGCACACACTAAAAACCTTATTATTTGCAATGAGATTTTATTAAATTACTTAATAATCTATCTGGTAATTAAGTGTAATTAATCACTAAATTTCCCTATTATTTAAATGACATTATCTTCATTTTATTCGCGTGCTTCGTACACCGTTATCGTGTCCCTCTGCCTTCGAGCACTCGAGGCAAGATAGACACTTGTTTTTACACACTTCTTCTTGGCTTGGACCACCTCTCCGTTGGGATTTGTGACGGACCGGGGTACTTATGCTCGATAAGGCTCCATATCTAGATCCGCCTCCCACGAATGGACCGAAGTCTTGCAAGGATATCTCACAAACGTGTCCAGGAAGAGTAAAAACACACCACAAGAATATAAGACACAAGAAAGTACATGTGCTCATATCTGTTCAAATTTGTACAACTGTCCCATTACATTAATACATGTCCAATTAAAAGTACAACTACCTGGGGCATACCCCGAGGGAGCACAAGCTCACACAACACTGCTACAACACAACTGCTGTGGTACAAGTCTGTCACAACACCACTGCAAGCCAAACACACGGCAAGCCCTGAAAAGAACTATAGGGGAGTGAGCCTCAACAAGTCACTGGCTCAGCAGAGACCACCCAAAAACACCACCGAAACCACAAACTCCTCAACCCCAAGGGTCTCACTGGCAACACCACTAGCCAAACCATTTCATGCTCACATCATAACAATAATAACAATTAAACATAATCATGATAATAAACACAAAGTCCTCGGAAGGAAAGTGGACTACAGAACTAATATAATATTATTAGTCAGCCCAACTACAAAGTGCCTAACCACAGTCTCACCGACACACTGCTACAACAACTGGTTGCCTAAGCTATAAGCCACACAGGCAAATCACTGCACAGGCTACAAGCTTCACAGGCGAACCTCAATCACTTGAGTAACAGGACTGCTAACAAAGAGCTGGTCCATTATACTCCAAACTCACTACGTCGAAAACTATACACAAGGTAACAGGACTGGCTATCACGAAGCCAATCCATCACATACTAAAACCATAATCGAAATTATACCCCAGAAGAGTAAAACTCAACAAGTGGAAGGTCTCACACGGCCTCCACGGAACATAGCTCTACTAAACCACAATATGCCTAGGCCACAAGCCTCATCGGCAAATTACCCACAAAGGGTAATAGGATTAACAACCATAAACTAATTCATAATAACTTATAACAAAGATCTACTTAAAACGGATAAGATACAACAAGTGGTAGGTCAAACCACAAGACCTCCACAACACACAAGAGCCTGAAAAGGTTGGTACACAATGTACCACCACAAAACTACAAAGTAACCCACGAAGGGAACATGTACCTGCTACTCTGAGGTACCACAACACAAACACCCGAACAAAGGGTACAGGAAGGTGGTAAACACCGCACTAACCTCAATTATATTATATCTTTATTTAGGCACAATTACAGGTGAAACCCCGACCGGAAAGTCACACAAACCACAACTCAGTCAGAACTGTGCCAACACCAGGGCACACCTCGAACAGGTCAAACCTCGACCACGAGTCACAAACTCACGAACCACAGTTAGTGGCAAAGTACGAGTCAAGCCCAGCCCGAGCAGGCAAAGCACGAGTCAGAAAGAACGACGCCACTACACGGGAACAGACTACTAGCTGATCAGGCCAGTATCCAACCCGGACAACAACAACACAAGAACAACCTCTCAGCCTCGCAGTCACGGACGAAAGGTCCAACTGCCGCTCCACGAGAACAAGTCAAACAACTGTGGAGACCAACCAACACCACACCTACAGACACACAGCTGCAGGCCCATGCCTGGCACCTCTAGGGTCTCTGGCCGGAGCACCCTAAAGTGAGGCACTGGAAAACAGGACTAGTTGGGGACCAGTGACGTCTACTGGTGTCCGTACCCCCAACCACGAGCGCGCTACAAGTGACAAAAGAACAAACTCTGGGAAGTCACTGCCCCACTGCCGTCTTTCCCTCAATCGGACGTACAACTCAAACTCAGAGTGAGGGTGTCCTGGAAGACGACACAGACCTCAACAGTACAACACAAGTACCGGGACAAAACCCCGAGCACAACAAACACACGTGCTTGGCTCACAA